>PUFA01000545.1:0-211034 GCA_003508835.1 Eonycteris spelaea
GTTCTTAACTAGCTATGTTCTCCTATTATCTCGAGCGAAGTGCAGGTTCAAACATTTCTCCTGGAACTCGCTTTACAGGCATTCCTTCAGAGCATGACTGACATACTTTCTTAATCTTTGACTATCAGCTACGTGACCACCAAAGCAATGGAAAAGTTTAGTTAAGGCCTATACCTATATCTTAATTAAAAATTAGATTATTTAATTTTGGGTGACAAAAAAACTAAGAGCATTAAAATCACAAGGGGTTTGGCTACAAAAGGACGACTTTCCTGCAAGGCTATTCTTTTAAAATTTGAGTACTCCTTGAAAGAATGGTACATTATAACATTAGTACCTCACAGTGGTTTTGCCACCTAGACCTACCTTCCATTGGTGTCCATCTAAGTCCTGCACTATACTACCTCTTAGCTTGTTTGGCTTGAGATTTAGAAAGTCCCTGTTCTGGACTCAGTATCTATAAAAAACTATAAGTGTATTTTTTATGTATAGGATTGGCGACAAACTCCTTATCTCCTTAACTCCAAAACTCCATGATTTGGGGCTTAATCGAATTATTTTTCCTTAATCAAAATGGTAAGGGTGTACTGAACACCTCCCAAGGGTTTGGCCCAGTGCCCTAAGCTATGGGGGATACTTTGCATGAAATTTAGTTAAACGCTGCTTTTGAGGAACTTGGAGACTGGCCCCATCTTACCTACTCAACCATATTTTCCAATACTTTATCAATACCCGGCCTCCCTCCCAGTACACTCAGTCTCTGCACAAGTCTCTCCCTGAGATACACAGACGATCTGTTGGCTTTGTCTGAAATATCCTCCACTGATTTAAATCCTTTGAGATGTTAAGCTTTCTAAGGGTAGAAACATCATTTATAGCCCTCCATAGGGTCCAGTACAGTTCTGAACACACAACAAAAAGTGATTAAGAAGTAGCTAAATTGAGATTCTTCACCAGCGTAGAGAACTATTACACTTTTCCAGCATTAAATTTTGGAATTAAGTAACAAGTATAGTAAAAAGTATACCCGCATACTCTTGACCCAGATTTACCAATTCATAATTTTGCCCCATTTGCTTCATCGTGTGATCTTTCCCTATCTTTCTCTCTATATAATGTATACCTAGATAGATATACAATTTTTTTCTAAACCATTTAAAGGTAATTTACACATATCATGGCCCTTTACCCCTAAATATTCCAGTGGGTATTTCCTAATAATAAGGATATTCTCTTATATAACCAGTTATCAACTTTGGTAAATTTAACATTGTTACACTATTTTAATCTATTGAATAATATGCTTTATAGCATTTTTTTTCCTTACCATATAGGATTTGGTCTAAAATCACCCATTGTGTCCTCTCTGTCTCTAATCTGGAATGACCTTTCTTTGTCTTTTATGACACTGATATTTTTGATGTCCCATTTAAAAAATATATTGTTCTCATTTTGGGTCAAGGTGTTGCCCAATTTCTCCATTATATAATTACTGGGTGTTTTTCCTTTCCCTCTTTGCTACTAATAAACAATCTGTGGGGAGAAATCAAAGTCCATGCAAGTATCCTATTCCTCATCAAAAATTTCCCCCCTAGATTTAGCATCTATTGATAATTTTTACCTGAACCAGTCTACAAAATGATTTTCCAACTCCAGCACTCCCTTCATATTTTCTAACAGGTACATGGTATTCTATTGTAAGCAAAGGCCCTCCCTTCTCCCTCATGATTTGTCTAGATAGACAAATCTCATTATGGACTTAAGGCTTCCTATTTTTTGAATGGTTTATTACTGTCCTTAATAATTTCGGTGCTCAAATTACCAAGATTTAGCCAGTGGGAACTCCTAGCTATTGTTTTTAATCTGTTAGCAAACATTCCTCAAGAGGATACCGTAGTGCATAGTATTCTGGACATGAACATTTGGTGATCTAATATCTGGGACAGCTTATGGGGGTGGTGCTTAGCCAGGCTCCAAGTTTCCCCCTTTCATCACTCACTGCCTCCTCCACAGAAAAGGGCAGGGAAGGAAGCTCAGAGCTGTCAGTATGTGTGTGTGTGCATTTGTGTATGCAGTAAAGACAGTAACAGGAACCTGTGTCAGCACAGAGAAAGATGATGGAGAGGTGGATAGTGGATGAATACAGCTTTCTGGATTGTTTTAGGATTGCAATGGCTACTTTTATCATCACTCCCTCCTATACCTGTCTTCAGTCATTATTCAGATATTCTACTTCTGGCTTAGGAGTTTCAATTCCTGCTCACTGGGAAATCATCTGTGGCTTGTGAGAAGGGAATGGGCTGCAGAATTTTTCGATCAGAAGGATTACCAGGGAAATAAGGTCATGGATAGTCATGCAAATTTTGTTTTGCTTTCTAGAGATGAAACTTTATTCCATAGAGGGAATTACAAATAGAAGTCAGTTATGGCCGTTCCAGAGCAAATCGCCTCTAACATCAGTTTAATTGCCTTTCATTTTGTAATCCAAGTTCAAAAGTCATTTTGCAATTATTTGTTCCTATGTGATGGACAAATTTTCATCCAAGCTGAGAAAACATAATTTTCATTTTCTCAAATTTTTTTTTCTAGGAAAGATATGTATTGATGGCAATGCTGTTTTTGATGAAGGTTGGCAGCTTAGGCTGAAATAAATCCAACTGTAAAACAACAAATTAGCTTAAAATGTACACTCCAGGAAAATTAATTTCACAAGATTGGGACAACTGGAAAAGCTTTCACACATTCAGCCATTCATTTAACTCAGCAAATACCCATGGACAGCCCACAGTAGCCAGTTGTAGGTGCTAAAAGCAAGACAGATCAGTTTCTTTTTCTCATAGAGCTGACACAGCACAAGGGCAGTCAAACTGTAAAAAAAAGTTCAAAAGGTGATACACGCTGTAAAGAAAATTTAAAAAAACAAAAAACGGAGCAATGCAAACGGCTGAGGGAACACTGGATGAAGAATCAGATGACCTAGATTCTGACCTCAGCTTTGCAACAGTCCCTATAGCCTTCGCAAGTCACTTTACCTCTCCAGCCTTAATTTTCTCATTTATTCAACGATGGTTTGAATTAATGATCTCTAAACTTCCTTCTTAGTGTCATGTTCTTTGATTTGATAGTTCAAAAACTGCCATTTCTTCAATTGACATGAATGCCTACCATAGAGTTGAAGACAAAACACTCACTGTGAAACGTCCAAGTCAGGCATGGAAATAAATCATTATGAAGTGATGTGAAAAGTGATGTTATTTTCTGTTCTTCCCAGTCCAATACGTCCATACGCATGTGTCCTATAATGAAAAATATGTCGTTTATAAGTTAAACAGGTCAATGGGTCAAAGCCACCTCATGCAGTCAGTGGTCCTGCTGCCAGAGACACTAGATTTTCTGCAAGATTATTTCAACCCAACCAAGATTGCAATCAGTTCTAGGATAACAGAAACACCAATTTCTTTTTCCTTTGTTTTTCTGCTATATTGAGCACACAGTAGGTGCTGTGTAAATCCCTGCTGACAGACACTGATTAACTACTTTAAAAACACAGATTGGCAGACAGAAATTGAGGAAACTGACGAGCAGACTCACGGGTGGAGTAATACATTAGGCTACAGGGTGATTTCTCCATTTGCTGCTGTGCAGCTTTTAAACCTCTTTTTTCGGGTCCCCTTTTGTATTTTGTAATATTCTGCACGTTTTAAATTGATACAGAAAATACAGAATTATTTGCAATCATCAGGGCTGTGTAAGCATGGTGTCTCTATTTGTCAGCAACTGGAATGGAGTATGCACCACTAAAGTGGTTGACTGAGAGGTGGCACTGTGGATCATTTTCTTTGCAAGTTGTTTTATTTTTCCTGTTTTCACAATAACATACAAAGCTAATGATGCACAATACGCACAGGTTTTCAAGCTATCCTCTAAAAAGGCGTTTCGGAGGGCTACCGTTAAAAATAAAGTGTAAAATCCGTTCCAACCCCCCTAAGTCCCTCCCAAAGAACACGGTCCCACCGTCTCACCGCTCGGAAACCCAGGGAAAAACGTCAGGTGTATCATTGCTGCCAGCAATCAGCTGAGGTCGCCTTCCAGGGATTTAACGAAACCATGTTCCAGAACCTCTGAGAACCTTCCAAAATGCTCTTCCCGGAGTCCCCGCCCTCCCCTTGTCGCTTTAGTGCGTCAAAATCCTGTAGTCGTCCTGGGAGAGAAAAAAGTACGTCGCGCGATATTCGGAGACGGGATTTCGAAGTTGGGGACCAGCGGCAGCGCATGCGCACTGGCCTCACAACCTCGGGGCGGCACGCGGGTAGGTAGGCTGGAACCCAGAGGAGGGGGAGCAGAGCGTGCTGGTGTCTTTTTTTCCTCCTCCTCCCCGCGCAGCGCGTGGGTCTGCGGGTGGCTAGAAGTGCGGAGCGCCGCGTCTGGCGCGGCGTCCCCAGCGCGCGCGTGTCTACGGCGGGCGCCCTTCTGCTCCTCCACGAGTTGGAGGAGTGCAGCGGGCGTGCGCCCCGGAGTCGGGACGTGAGCGCCTTTTCCTCTTTAACGGTTACCCCCCGCCCCAACACACACACCCCAGTACCCTGAGAATTGATCTTCACGCCACGGCGCGCCCCTCCTCACCCAGCCCCTCCCACCGAGTCCTGTTCCCGCTCGCTCCTGGTCGGTAGTCGGCTTCATCCCCGGGGGCCCTGCTTGGGGGCGGAGAAGATGGCTGGCGGACGTCTGCTGTTGGGGGCGACTTCCTGTCGCCTCCGCCGCTGCCCCCCCTCCCTCCGCCGCCGCTGCCGCCCCTCCCGCCGCCCCCGCCGGAGCCAGTGCTGGAGCAGTGGCGCTATAGCCACGAAAGTGACTGGCAGTGGGCTCTGCGGCGCAGCTTCATCTGTCGGCACCTGCATAGCTATCCCGGTGCTGCGCTCGACCAACTCCTTGCGCTCTCCGCCGCCTGGACCAACCACGTTTTCCTGGGCTGCAGGTGAGGAAGGTGTGCGGGTCGTGTTAAGGGACTGGAGTAGGGGATCGGTGATGCGGATCGTTCGGGCTGAGCGACGGGGTAGGGGATCAGCGATGGGGGTCGGGATAAGGACGGGGGCAGGATAGGGATGAGAGCTTAGAGGCTGGAGATTTGGAGATTCTGGAGCATACTGCTGGCCTGGGGAGAGGGTTGGCCAAGTGAGGTGGCAGGGGATAGCAGCCAGAAGGGTGCGGGCAGAGCGGGAGCGGCCCTTCCGGGACCCAGGATGGAGATAAATCTGCGCCTGGAAGAGTATTGTTGAGAGGTGGTCGTTGTGGTGAGGATTCTGGAGGGCGTGGGAAATGGCGAATAGCAGAACCTCGGACCTGCGTAGGACCTTCCAAGGATGCGGTATCCGCAGAGAATATTCTATCCTGGGGGTTTCGAGGATCTGTGGATCGGCGGTGGGGGTTGGGGGTGAGGGAGCTGCGGGGCGGCGGTTTATTCCTAGTTTCCTTCGGGCCACTCTCTATCCCCATTAAATAAAACAGCAGCCCCTCGGCTGAATTTTACTATCTCCTCCTGAGGAGGCGGTTGGTATGAGGTCTCACAGCCGCAGGGTCCGCCTTGCTTGTAGATTTGCGCATAATGTGTCTGGACGCAAACAAAGAAATTGATACATCTACTATAAAAATGGATTGCCTTCCTTTCACCTTAAATGTGATCAAAAGGATTAACATTTGGCCTCGGTGAGGTTTTAGGTGTGTGTATGTGTATGTTTCACTCCCTTTTTCTAGAACCTAGTGCACATTCTGTACAGGCCTCTTTGAAAGCTCTTTGCATTCCATGGAGACTGCAGTATGGTTCCAACGCATTTTTTTAACTGACTACTTGGATCTGTGTCCTTCAGAACCCCAGTCGGCCTTATCCTAATCATTCTTTGATAGACTGAGAGGCTTCTTTATTTGACACTCCTGCCTCGTGGTGAATTTTTTATTAGGAAGGATGAGAAATTCTGGAAGACAATCAGATCAAATTCAGCCAATTCAGTTCCAGGAATGACTAACAGATACAGAAAAATAGGATTGTTTACTCCTGCCCTTAATTGTTGAACATATTTTCCAGTGTGATACTTTGCTTTCATCACAAAATTTATTTTTTTCTATCTTCTTTGGATTAGTGTAATTTCTGCCTCCTGAGGTGATTATTTCACTGGAGGAACTGGTTTCAACTGGTCAAGCCTAACTTATTAATCAAGTCAGATAATTGACCTTCATATAACAATATTCTTGCAGTTGAAAAGGCATCTTTATTATAGATCTCCTTAATATTACAGAAGGCTGTGGGGAATCTGAATCCTGAAAAAAAAAATTACGTAGGAGAATAACCACCCTTTGTGTTAATGAATCTTACCGTCCCGTAAGAATGTAAGCTCCTTTGGGGAAAGGGTTTTTCCTTCCTTGTTCACATCTCTATCCTCAGTGCCTAGAAGAGTTCCCTCTGCATAATAACTGCTCAGTGACACATGTGGAACGAATGGATGAATATAGCTTTATAATGTACAAAATATTTAAAATCTCTCTCTCACTTAATACAACAACCTTCAGAATTAGGTGGTGTCTCATTTTTACAGCTAAATCAATGGAGGCCAAGAAGTTAAGTAACTTTTCCAGGCTCCCATAGTTAGCGCTAGGCTAGGACCCAGGCCTTCTGATGCTCTTTCCACTGGGATTTGGGAAGTGTGGACCAGGATTGAAAGCAAGTAACTGACACAACCTATGGTCATTATTATATCTCAGGATTTCATTCCGAGGATGGCAGCCTTAAACATATATAGCACATAAAAAACATAAACCAGGCCAGTGGCAATCAGTGTTAAAAACTCAAGAATTCAGGGCGTGTGTGTGTGTACGTACTTGCCCAAGCACATCTGTGTCTATAGTATGTCTACTATAGTTATCGTGTGACATTGTAGTTGTCAGTTCAGTCAATACAAGTTGCTATAACATTATCAAATAGCATAATAGAAGAGTAGCGTTTGCATTACATCTAACTTAGATATAGGAGAAAGAAGGGGCAACAAAGAATCTTGGAAACTAGGGCCCATGTGCAGTCTTCCACTTTAGTCAGGCTTTATGTTAGCTGTCATGTTCAGGTGGGGAAAATCTATATTCCAGCACTTGTTAATGTTGATGTTGGCAGAGCTCTTGTTTTCTGGTCTATTCTGTGACAGAAGGCTCTTTTCTCTCAAGGGAACTGCAGAATACATGGTGAAACAACCCATTCTAAACTAAATTTTTGATTTGTTGTTCAAGGGCCATCTCTTGACTTTTAGAACTGATTGTAAACAGTAGGAGGGAACTGGTTTCACTTTTTTTCCCATATAGTGGAACTTTCTGTGTTCTGTTTTAGTTGGGGCTGAAATAACTCCTAGGTCAGGGATATCTTTGAAAACTCCTTGATCATAAGACTAAGCCAGGAGGAGCTCAGATGTGCAGGGAGGCAAAACCATGCTTCATTTCTTTTGGTGGTAGTGGTGATTTTCAAGGAACAGGTTTATATATCTTATTAACTCTTTAACAGCGTTTCTCAAACCTAAGCAGGCATCAGCATCATCTGTCAGGCTTGTTAAAAGACAAATTGCTGGGCTTCATCCCCCAGGGTTTCTGATTCAGTAGGTCTGACGTCTGGACCCAGAATTTCATAATTTGCATTTCTAACAAGATCCTCGGTGATGCTGATGATTAGGTGATGCCATCCAGGGATTACACTATGAGAACCACTGCTTTATAGAATAAAATAAAGCAATGTTTTTCAGTCTGCTTTTTGATCATTTTTCCATCATAGTCCAGGCAACCAGAAAGCTCAGATAGCTGAAATTATTTCTCTTTTTTGTCCCTTTCATAAAAGTAAACGACCTGTCAAAAATTTATTCTGCAAACAATTTCTAAAATATATCTTGTTGCTAATGAAAAGTTAGTACAGTCTTCTAATCAACTACATCTATAGCACTTACATAATTGTTCATATGAATGCCTAAGGATCTTTGTAATTCTTAAAAATTGTAGATAATGTGTATATATTTTTATTTAATAGAATGTTTGGTTAATTGGAATATTCAGTTTTCCAATTGTTCTTCATCACTAGGATTAGAAGTAGAATCCTGGCCTGGTCGATGAGAGATTAACCAATCAGGAAAGTATATCTTAAAATGAAACCAACTTTGCCACCTCTATTATTTGTCTCCTCCTTACTGATGTGAGACTGGTATTTGGAAGGCAGATGCCAGCAGACTTATGCTGTGAAACGAACTGCACATAGTAGGTAGAGGGCATCAGTTGCCAGCTAATGAAGTGTGAGTGGGAGTTTTCAAAAGATTTATCAATAATCTGGTTGTATGTTAAACTCATTTATGATGTTAGGAGTCTTAAGAATAGTTTTGAATAAATTTATACTTGGAAATCCTAATCTTTGCTGAGTTTTCAATCTTTGCTCAAATTTTTTATTTGGATCTAGTAGACCCAGTTTAATATATTTAAAAAATTTTGAAAACATCTATTACTGAATATTTATAAAATTTTAGGTGCCACTATATATCATAAGTACACACTTATATGTAGTTGTCCTTGTTCAAGAATATAAGATTCATGAATTCAGATGTCTTTGTCCATTAGGAATCATCTTTTTATGTGCTAGGCATGGTGGGACAGTTGAGTAGCATCTTTATTTCCAAAAGTTTGGTACATAATAAGCTACTTTTGAAAATCCTAAAGATATGCTGGCGTTTTTTTGATTTTCCTTTTTAAGCATTTACAACCAAATGGTTAACATACTGAAAGATACAATGTGCATGCATCTTAAATTTACTATATTAGACTTGCCTTACTGATAATTTATGTCATGGTCCCTCCAAAAGTAGAATACTATATAGCCATTAAATCTCATATGACAATGACATGGAGAAAAAGCTTACAATATAGTAAATTAAGAACCAAAAAAACCCCACCAGACTGTAAATCAGCATAGATGACTGATAGTGATAGTGGGGGCAGTAGTATGCAAAACAAAAAGGAATAAAACGTAAACCCCAAAATGTTAGTGAACTTGTCATTGGTTGGATTTGTAGGTGCTTTTCTTGGTGGAGTCCCTAAAACTTCTGGAGTAAAGGTGTTACTTTTAAATCCACCACAGAAAAATACACTATGGAAAACTGAGTAATGAAGGCTTTACTGGTCTTGGCTCATTGCAAATTTGTGGAACCACTTCTCTACTCACTGGAAAATTTTAGAAATGGGAATGAAATCCTAGTGGTCTTAATTAAAGATTCTAGATTAATATTTGTATTGTTCTTAGAATAATCCAATGTTAAGCACTGTATGGTCTTTTCCATTATTGTTTGAGCTGGTTGGGCTTCTTCAGTAATATGACTTCCTAACATACCTTGGAAATTGGACTCCCAAATATGAATGGAAGTGATATACAGAACATACAGCGTTTTAGGCTATGCTTTCCGGCGTTTGGGTAAGAGCGGAGGAAAATAAAATAACTCTTGGCATTTAAATACTGGTGTCAGTAGCAGCAGTAGCAATTATCAGTTTGAAGTGCAGGTTACTTACTACTGGGCTAGGTTCCAGTAATCAGTGAAGGCCACCATGTCTTGACATCTCTGCTTTGCAAGGAAGGGGTATCTGATGGGTGTGGAACCTATTGTGCTGAAAATGGAAAATGTTACCCTCATTCACGTTCAGAATATATTCATGTAAAGGTGTGGTAGTTACTTATTTTCAGAACTTTCTTCCCAAATGCCACCAGGAGTCTCTTTTTTTGGTCATAGGCTGGAAAAGGCTCTGAAGGTAGGAAGGGTGAGTAGATTGCCATAATAACAAAAACTTTACTTGAGCCCATGTTTTTGTTTATCTGCAGTAAAATGACATTCTGTCAAGCAGGCAATCTACTTCTCAAGGAGCCCTTTTTAAAATTCTTTGTTTTAAAGCTTGTTATTGTGGAAAAAAACAAATACATGTAAAAGTAGAAGAGTTTAATGAAACACCCATGTACCCATCACTCGACTTTAATAATGAGCAACAGTCTATCATGCCATCCTACTTGTTTCATCTATTTTGTCCCCAGGTTTTTTTGTTTGTTTGTTTGTGTGTTGTTGTTGTTGTTGTTTGTGGGAGATAGTCTGGAGTATATTAAAGAAAATTTGACATAATTTCCCCTGCGAATATTTATTTAGTATGTATCTGTACCAGATAAGAGTCATAATACCTTTATTCACACTTAACAAAATTAGCAATAATTTCTTGAAATTATCCAATGCCTAATTCATGTTCAATTTTTTTCCATTTGTCTCAAAATGTCTTTTTGCTGTTGGTTTATTTGATTCATGATCCAAACAAGGTCCACACATTGTATTTGGTTGATCTGTCTCCTTTAACCTATAACAGTCTCTCCTTTTATTTTCATGTTATTTATTTGATGAAGAAATTGGGTTGTCACACAGTGTTTCTCTCGTTCTGGATTTGGCTAGCTATACCAGCCAGATAAGTTCTTGTGGTGTTTAACATGTTTCTGGGAGTTAAGGGCTTGATTAGATTCGGGTTAAATTATTTGATGGGCAAGAATACTTTATAGATATTTCTTTGTATGCCCTGTCATCACATCAGGGGGGCATATTTCTACTTGTCCCATTTTTAGTGATATTAACATAAAGTTCCTTGCCAACTTTTTTTAATTGAAATTTTTATTGAGATAATTTTAGATTCACATGCAGTTGTACAAAATAATATGAAGGCATGCCCTGTACTCTTTATCCAGTTACCCCAAAGGTAACACTTTATAAAATTATTGTATAATATCATAACCAGGATAATGTTACAGTTCACTGATTTTACTTAAATTCCTCCAATTTTACTAGTACTTGTGTGTGTATATGTGTGTATGCTATACAGTTTTATCACATGCATAGGTTTGTGTATCCACTATTACAGTCAAGATTGAACAGTTCCCATACCACAAAGATCCCTCATGTTTTATAACCATGTTCATTTCCCTCCCACTCATATACAATATTGTGTATGTCAACAGTTTATTCCTTTTTATTACTAAGTAGTGTTCCATGGTATGCATATACTAGAGTTTAATCATTTACTTGTTGAAGGACATTGGGCTGATTGCAGTTTTTGACTGTTACCATGAATATTTGTGTACAGGTTTTTGCATGAACATAAGTTTTCATTTCTCCAAGATAAATGCCCAAAAGTGCAATTGGTAGGTCATATGGTACTTACATGTTTAATTTTACAAGAAACTTTCAAGTTGTTTTCCAGAGTGGCTATACTATTTTATATTTCCATCGGCAGTGTATAAGTGATCCAGTTTCTCTGCATCCTTGCCAGCATTTGGTGTTGTCACTATTTTTATTTTAGCCATTGTGATAGTATATAGTGATATCTCATTGTTTTTAAATTGCATTTTTCTGATGGTTAATGATATAAAACATCTTTTCATGTGCTTATTTGCAATCTGTATTTCCTGTTTGGGGAAATGTTCTGTTCATGTCTTTTGTTTGTTTTTTTAACATGATATATTTTTTACTGTTGCATTTTGAGAGACCTTTATACTAGATACTAGTTTTTTGTAAAGTGTGTGGTTTGCAAATATTTCTCCAAGTTTATAGCTTGTCTTTTCATCTTCTTCACAGGGCCTTTTGAAAGCAAGTTTTATTTTTTTTAGTCTGTTTTATCAGTTTTTCCTTTTATGGATCATGCTTTTGGTGTCGAGCTTAAGAACTGTTTGTCTAGCCCTAGATCCTGAAGATTTTCTCCTGTGTTTTTTATGAAAGTTTTATCGTTTTACATTTAGGTCCATGATGCATTTCGAATTAACTTTTGTGTAAGGTTTAGGTTGAAGTTTTGTTCGTTCGTTGCCTATGAATGCCCACTTGCTCCATCACCATTCATTGAAAAGGTTGTCCTTCCGTCCAATGACTTGCTTTTGCAGCTTTGTCAACACTTAGTTGAGCATGTTTGTGTGGGTCTATTTCTGGGTCCTTCACCATCAGCCTTTCACCTTATAGGCTTAGCAGCCATTAATGATCATTTATTATTGTATTATGGGTTGCAGAATGGTAGTAGTCTTAGCATCTCTTCATTTAGTACCTGGCCACTTCTGTAAAATATTTTCTTCATCAGCTCTTTCGTTGCTCTGAGGCATAATTTGTACAGGAGAAAGCCAGATAACTACTTGCTTTCTTCCTTTAACATTACCCATTTCTAGAATAATGATTTGATTCCCTACAACCCTCTAAGGGTGACCAATAATGAGTTTATAAGTATCGTTATGAACTAATGGATTTTTAACATATTTTATGTGCTTCAGTCTACTGTGGTTATTGTTCGTATTGATACTCAAGTTGGCTTGCTTTGCCAGTAGGAGTCTATTAAGTTGGCTTCTGAGTCCATTTGACACAACTCCTGAAGTTTTTGACAGCTTCCTTGTTTTCAGGGACAAAAATACCTTCCAGGTTCATCTTATACATTTCTTGCCCCAGACTTGGGATCAGCCATTTCTCTTAAGGACCTTGATTCTTTTTCATGGGAAATGATTAAGAACACAATCTGGATGTTAACAACCCAGCAGCTCTTAATACTTAGTACTTTTATAAATATATATGTAATTATTTACGTGTAATATATATATATATATATAATATGTAATATATATATGATAGAGAAAATAAATCATGAGTTTATATGGATACTTTCAATTCAAACTTAAAGGTCTTCGCTTAAATTTCTTGATTTTATGTTTGTGTGTCTTATAATGACAGTAACATAACTACTCACTTGATAAGTGAATATTTTAGGGCATATTCTTCAGTTTCGTAGCCAAGATACTCTGTTGATATAGTCCTGTGGGAAAAATTATAAGCTTGGCTTATTTAGAAACTTAAAAAAAAACTGCATGTTTATCTGTTTTAACTGTAGATTACCTTAATTTAAATAGGTACAGCCCACGCTTGATGGAAAAAATTCTCCAAATGGCTGAAGGTATTGATATTGGGGAGATGCCTTCATATGATCTGATGTTGCCCAAACCTTCCAAAGGTCAAAAACGTCACCTCTCAACATGTGATGGTGAGTATACTTGTTTGTGGAAGGTAGAATTTGAAGAAACAATATGGCTTCTTTTTTTTAAATGATATGAGTGTGGTATATGATTTTAAATAACATTAGTAACATTGGATCTTATGGAAATGTAAAAGAGTTTTAACTTTTAGTTATGTACGGTGTTGTTTTTGTTGTTTTGAGGATGCTAAATAGAACTGAAAATTAAGATACCGAAGTCACATTGTAATCCTTGAAGTCCATGCCATGGAACCTCCCTCTAAATAGAAAAACCTTATACTCTGATCATTTGAGCATCTAAGTAACTAAATCCTCTTGGATAGGTGCAAGATGGACTAGCTTTCCAGTGAACAGTGTTGTAGGGAGGAAGCTCTAGTGTCCGGTATAGCCTCATCAGAGAGTCCTTTCATACTTTAAATTTGATATCCCTCATAAATCATTAGTTTCCACCTGTTGTTTGTTCTAGAAAAAAATATAGCAAATGCCCTTTTGTGCAGGATAAATCAAAGCTAAGATTTTGAAGTTGAAAACCTTTGGAATCTTTCAATAATTATTTTTATTTGATTTTTAGTCACAACTGTGTAAAACACCACCAGAGTCACTCATCTCTGATACAAAAGAGAGAGACATTGTAAATGCCTCTACTCATCATCTTGGTTGCATTAGAGCCATCTATTCCGTTTGCAATCCTTAAGAAGAAAGTGGTTTATTTTCAGTACAGGTGGTATGAGATTGTTCTGGAACGACCTCTTACTTGGTGTACTTCACCTGTGCTTTAACTCAGATGCAAAAATGTCTACCATTCGTGCATGGTGGTGACCTGCATACTTGTTTCAATGGCGTATTTTCTATCAAATCTCTTCCCTTACATGTGGAAGGACAGAAAGCATCCCTCCTTATGCTGGAATCTTACATTGATAAATTTGAGTCCCTTCACTTAAATAACCTGAAGTTTTTGTGATGGGAAGTATCCTGTACCAACAATGCAGCTTGCAAATAATGTGGTTGGTACTGTTTTCCTGCTGGTTCTTTTGAAATATTCCCTTTTTAATGAATTGTAAATTTCACTCATTCTATAGGTCAAAATCCTCCTAAAAAGCAAGCCGGTTCCAAATTCCATTCGAGACCTCGTTTTGAGCCTGTACATTTTGTAGCTAGTAGTTCAAAAGATGAAAGACAGGAAGATCCTTATTGTCCTCAAACAAAAGAGGTAAATGAACAAACACATTTTGCCAGCATGCCAAGAGACATCTACCAAGATTATACTCAAGATTCTTTCAGTATACAAGACGGAAATTCTCAGTATTGTGATTCATCAGGATTTATTTTCACAAAAGACCAGCCTGTAACAGCCAACATGTATTTTGACAGTGGGAACCCTGCCCCAAGCAATGCATCACAGCAGGCAAACTCTCAGTCAGCTCCTGAGCCTTTACCATCACAGACATTTCCTGAGTCAGTGGTAGCCGAGAAGCAGTATTTTATTGAAAAATTAACAGCAACTATCTGGAACAACCTTTCTAATCCAGAGATGACTTCCGGATCTGATAAAATTAATTATACATATATGTTAACACGTTGTATCCAGGCATGTAAGACAAATCCTGAATATATATATGCTCCTTTAAAAGAAATCCCTCCTGCTGACATCCCCAAAAATAAAAAACTTCTAACAGATGGTTACGCTTGTGAAGTTAGATGCCAAAATATATCTACTTAACTACAGGTTATGCTGGCAGCAAGAATGGGTCCAGGGATCGAGCTACTGAGCTAGCTGTAAAACTCTTGCAGAAACGTATTGAAGTTAGAGTTGTCCGACGGAAATTCAAGCACACAATTGGAGAGGACCTTGTGGTGTGTCAGATTGGCATGCCTTCACATGAATTTCCTCCAGCTCTGAAACCACCAGAAGAGCTGGTGGTGCTGGCAAAAGATGCTTCTGGGCAGCCAATTTTTAATGCTTCCGCCAAACACTGGACCAATTTTGTTCTTACAGAAAATGCAAACGATGCAATTGGTATCCTTAACAATTCTGCCTCATACAACAAAATGTCAGTTGAATACAAATATGAGATGATGCCAAATCGCACATGGCGTTGTCGAGTGTTTTTGCAAGATCATTGCTTAGCTGAAGGTTATGGAACCAAAAAAACAAGTAAACATGCAGCTGCTGATGAGGCTTTGAAAATCCTTCAAAAAACACAACCCACTTACCCAGCTGTCAAAAGTTCACAGTGCCAAACAGGCTCATCACCCAGGGGATCTGGCAAGAAGAAAGATATAAAGGATCTTGTAGTTTACGAGAATTCTTCAAACCCTGTGTGCACGCTGAACGACACAGCTCAGTTTAACCGGATGACAGTTGAATACGTCTATGAAAGAATGACAGGCCTCCGATGGAAATGCAAGGTGATTCTAGAGAGTGAAGTAATTGCAGAAGCAATTGGGGTGAAGAAAACTGTCAAGTATGAAGCTGCTGGAGAAGCTGTGAAAACCCTCAAAAAGACCCAGCCGACTGTCATTAACAACTTGAAGAAAGGAGCTATTGAAGATGTGATTTCAAGAAACGAAATTCAGGGCCGCTCAGCAGAGGAAGCTTACAAACAACAAATCAAGGAAGATAACATAGGAAATCAGCTGCTGAGAAAGATGGGTTGGACAGGTGGTGGATTAGGTAAATCTGGTGAGGGCATTCGGGAGCCAATCTCTGTCAAAGAGCAGCATAAGCGGGAAGGGCTTGGGCTTGATGTAGAGAGGGTAAATAAAATAGCCAAGAGAGATATTGAACAGATCATCAGAAACTATGCCCGCTCTGAGAGCCACACGGATTTGACTTTCTCTACAGAGCTGACTAATGACGAGCGGAAGCAAATACATCAGATTGCCCAGAAGTATGGGCTTAAGAGTAAGTCTCATGGGGTAGGCCATGATAGGTACCTGGTGGTAGGTAGAAAAAGACGGAAGGAAGACCTACTAGATCAGCTCAAACAGGAAGGCCAGGTAGGGCATTACGAGCTTGTGATGCCTCAAGCAAACTGAGATCTTATTAATTTATTTTGTAAATGCCTAACGAGGCAGATTTGTGAATTAAATGCTACATGTTCTGGTTGCAGAGTATCTTCATTCTTAAGATGTTTCACCTTGTTCATTTCATATAGTGCTTTATTAGATATTGGAACCTGGAAAATTCTGTCCACTTGTATTAGCTTAATCCAGCAGATAATACTGTGCAGTTACTATTTGTGTCTTTGATACTGCTGTGTCCCTCAGATTTTAGTAGTTTGTACAAAGAGAGAATGCATATCCAAATGGAATTTCACCCCGAGAAAGAAATTCCCATTTTAAAGGGCATAGCACAGCAATCTGCAACATGTAAAGTTGATATTGACTATAATAAAACTGAAGTCTTAATTCCAGACTTAAAATGTCAGATCATTTTGTGTTATCTATTTTCATCTTTGTGTGGAGCCAGTTATAGAATGTTTAACAGTAAATTGTGCTGTACGTGTAAATGTCCTTACCAACTAAATGATGTAAAACTTTCTTAAAGTAATTTAAGTGTCTGCTTATTTATAACTTCTACCATGTGGTTTTCAGAATATTGGAAGTACTTTACTGTACCTTGTGACATATCAGTTTTAACAAATTCTAGTCTTCATGAGAGCACTACTTGAGAGAGCACTTGAAAAGTTTCAGAAATTTTGATTTAATCTGAAGAAAGGAAGCTGGAACTGTATGTTCTTGGTGCCTTGCAGAGACTCACAGCAACTCTCCATTATAGCTTTCACATGGTTTGGATGTACAGCACATCCAAGGTGGCCACAGCTGTGGTGGAGCTCGGTAAAAGACTGAAGATACATTGGTGCTTTGATGAAAAGGTCAGTTGGCTGGTCCTCTCTCAAAAAGCTTATTAAGCTCCAAAAGCCAACTTTGTATCATATTTAAAATGGCTATTTTCACTTATTTCTGGAATGTAAAAAAAAAGTGTATAAAAAGAATTACTGTGTGCTTCCTGAAATAAAAAGGAGCCAAAGTTGATCAAAATGGTAGTGTGTTTATTTCTGGGCAGTAGCCTAGCCGCGACACTTGGGTCTTTGGAGAGGGGAAGTGGTCTTTGCACCAGATATTTCAACACCAGAGCACATGTGAATGAACATAATGACTTAGCAGATAGGAAATGCTTATCAGTCACCTGTCACATGTTTCCTATGGACCAACATGCTGGCTGCAACCAAATCTCAAGCTATTTAATTTTACGTGATTTTGTATCTCAGATAAATCAAGTATTAATATTCACACTATTATTGTGAATATTAATATTGATAAACACCTCCGATGAAGTATTTAGAACATTAGGTTGTTTACAGTGTCTTAAAACATTTAGCACCACACTTGACATGTGATTGGCCCACAATATACAGCAAATTCCTTTCTCCCTTTTTTACTTTACATTAAGAAGCTATCTTTGGTAGTTAAATCAGTATGTTAAAACTATAAAGGGATTAACTTTTATACCCGGATGTCTGTAACTTTTAGTCACCTATAATAATTAACAGTATGTGATACTTGCTTTCCACTAACTCTTCCTGCAGTGTGTGTGGCCTTTGTGTTTATAGGAAGATAAGTGGGGGTGCATTTTTTTGGCACTTAATATTTTTTAACACTGGCAAAGGGGACTAAGCTAAAATGTTTATAGGTTTTAGGATTTTTTTTCTCTTTTTTTTACCTACAAGGCTCAAACCCACCTTGAGAAGCTATGGTTCAATTAGTGAATTATAAAAGCCAAACTTCAGTTCTCTTGAGTAAAAGTGGCTTTGGGGATTAAGGAGTATGAAAACTCATTTCTCTCTTTATGTTTCTTTCCTCTTAGAGTGATTTTTTGGGGGAGGTTGGGGGGGGTAGGGGAATTTTACATATAAATCTGGTTTATGTAGATAAATTCAACAGAACAGAATATTAATGTAGTTACAGTTAAGGCTCCCAAATACTTGGGTCAAATATATATTTGGTTCTGGATATGAGGGTCTAGATTTCCCACCTTCTTAATCAGCTTTGGTATTGATGTAGAAATAGGATGAAGGCCCTTTGCTCTGCTTGAGAATAAAATATGTTGAGAAAAGGGTTTAACAAGAATGAGCTGCTGACAGCCTTGCTATTTTGTCCCCTATTTGTTGATTTCTGTAGTTTCCCATTCTTTGAAATAGCAGTCATTTTTAACCCAATAACCTTTCTATAAAACCTGCAGAGGTCCACGAGCAGTTTGAGTTACTTCCCCAAATATGTTATACTGAGAAACTGCTTTTAGTTATAGCATCGAGTCTCACAGATCTTAGATTTTTTTCTCTCCACTTTGCAAAATGAATGGAAATTTCATGTATTCTGTTGGGATTCTTTTTTCAGTAGTACACATGCATTCATTTTGCCGTAACCCCTGAAGCTGGAGATGAGTTCTAAACAAAGGACTTTAATTACATCTTTCGTTCCTCGTTATACCCTCTTTCCTACCTCAGCAGGTGCAGAATTGAAGACAAGTTCAAATTTGACTGCCATTTGAAAAGGGGTCTCATAAATCTGTTTTGATTTTATTATTGTTACAATTATTATATGCAGGCAGCCTGTGGCATTTGTAAAAATGTAAAGAAAAAAGGCAAATTAGCATTAAATGTTTGAATGGTTTTCTGGTACTTTTTATTGTATGATGCTTTGGGAAGTCAGCTTGTTGACTCTGTTGAAAGGTTTCAAAAGGACTAGCTCATGAAAGAGACTGGGAATAGTGTTTCTCAGGATGTGTTCTAAGGAAATATATCTGAACATTTCTGATCTCACCTTAATTTTTTCATGTGTGGCTAACAGTGTCAATATTTAAGGTATCCAGCCACAGTAGGATGAAAAAGTTAATGCAAAACTAATGTACCAAATGAAGACCAATTTAATGTGGTTCTCCTCAGAAGCAGAAATGGACTTAAGGGAAAACTTGAAGCACATTTAAGGATGTTACTCCTAGGTGAAACAAACCAGTTAGCGCAGTGGTCAATGTAGAATGAATTCCCTCACATGAGGTTCCTTTCAGTGTCATGTCTTAAAGGATGAGTATGTACCATAAGGATTTCACTTTATTTAATCCCTGCCCCCCAAAACAAGAGGTGAGTTTCCACAGTCGCTGCCCTTACGATAAGACTGAGGATAACTGTACTCCCAAACTTTACATAGAACTGAAAATACCATTTTATAATAGTTTGGTACTGTTTTTAAGCTAAGGCTTTTAAAGAGGTGGATGTCAGGCTCAACAAGTTAGGTGTTAGTCTCTGAAGGCACTGGTAAACATCCCGGTTTGTTTATCACCTCCCCCCACCGCCGCCATCAGAATTTCATTCCTTTGACCATGACATATGCTGAAGTAGCTTTGTTTTATTTAATAGTTTTACATTCTGTTAAAATTTTTTAAAGCATTAACGCGACTGAAGAAAGCACTTTCCAACAGTATCTACTCTTTTCCCTCTCCCAGAATCTGTATTTTTGCTTTTACCATGTTTATTTCAAGAGGAGAAATGAGTAGATATGAGATTCCAATAATACTAAAAGTTCATATAATTATACCTTGACTACAAAATTTTAAGGTCATTTTTATTTACAACTTTTGAAAAATGTACATTTTTTTTACATGGGTTACTTGTGCAAAGTTAGAAGTGATAAATGCACAAAAGGTGACAATGAAACATTAGACAAAACATTAACAAGCCTTATCCCACACTGCTAAAGGTACTATATCTAAAAGTATAAATATCCAACAAAAGATTGCAAACATTGACACTTAAGGTTCTTATAATACTGAAAGAGAAGAAACTAAAGCATGCAGCATTAACTCAGGATTTGAGTGGAAAATAATTTGCCACAGATAATGTTTCCTTAGGTTAATTAAAACTAAAAAATGACGGGAGATTATAAATTTGTTTATCTACGGTAGAATTGCTCCTTTAAAAGATTCAAGATCTAGATCTTAAAAGATCTTCAACCTTTCCCTGCTTAAAAGCTAATGATTGTTTCCATTCTTGTGCTCCCATACTTCTTTAAAAAGCTAAAACGTAGAAGACTTCAGCACAGTTGTCCCTAGGTATCCATCAGTACAGATGCAACCATCCTAGTACACATCAGCAACATAACATTTTTTTTTCCTGAATACTTCTGATCTGTTTGGTTGCATCTGGGGATGTGGAACCTGCAGATACAGAAGGCTTACTAGTCTGAAACTCAGCATGGGTGTGCCCAGTGAATATCTTGCAAGGAGAGGACATGTCAGTTACAATTGCTGTACTCTTTTGGCTGAGTCCTTTAACATTCTTCCTACCAGTAAAAACCATCTTATAATTCATTAGTTAGATCTTAGTATCACAAGATTTTTAGCTTCCATCACTCTTTCAAAATGAATATTTATATGGAGTTGTTTCTTGGTTTTCTATATGCCATATTCCAAACATTTAATTCTAAATCCAACATAAGTGAAGGACCAGCCAGGAAGAAACACTTCAGCAATCATTTAAAAAATAACATCCAGGTCATCAAGCTATGCATAAGCACCACTTGTACAACAATTCATTTAAAAAGCTTAGTATAAAGTATGGTAACACAATATTGCCCTAAAGCTGGAGATGAGATACAACAAAAAAGGAATTAAGCATTAGTAATTTTTGCACGTAACCCAGGTACAGTACATTTGATCTCATAGAGGGTGTTTTTTGATGTTCAAGGAAAGGACAGAAGGGGTAGGAAAAACTTGGCAAGGGAAGATGGAAATAGCACAATAGCTATTTTGCTTTTAATAAAGTAAAGGTATTACATTGAATGAGAAGGTGACAAATACATCAATATATATTTTTTCTTATGCCCAGCCTCTTATTTTGCTGCACCCAGGTCAACAATCACGCCAGCTCTGTTCTACTATGGCAGAAACACGTTTTTCATATTCCCGCTTGTTTTCCTGGTACAGTTGAGCAGCCTGGCTGTTTGCTGGACTATTGGGATTGGGCTCATCCAATAGAGACTATAAAGACAATTGCAAAAGGTCAGTTCCTCGGTGCAATATATATATAGATATGTATATAGATATATAGATAAATATTCAAGACAATTGAATCATCCTAAGTAACAGCTATATATGCTCTCTTAGCATACTAACCTAGATTTCCATTAATATGCTAATAGCTAGGCAAATATAAATATATATAAATGTTTTCTGGTGCCTTAGGTCTTAATGACCTACCTTTGAAGTTATAAATTTCAAAAAATAATTCAATTCCTTAATATAAACATATAAAAGGCCATAGTTAATCACATGAAGGAAAATTCACCTGTATGGATGTTAAAATGGAAGAAACATCATAGGTTGGACTCCAACGGTTCTGAAGTATGTCCAGACATATACTACCATCTGCATAGACTGAGAGCAGAGAAGTATGTATGTTAAACATAACAAAGCCATTAAGTTTTTATATCATAGTCAAGACAAGTACAGTCAAGAATACTTTGCTTCTGAAGTTTAAAAAGATTTCCCAAGCTGCTTCTCAGTCGCCTTCCTAAAAAGAGTCATAAGCATTACTAGTGAGGTAATCCAGACCATCGGAGAATGTCAAATGCAATCAGTATAAAACTGGAAGATACTCAGTGCTCTAAAAGTTCTAAAGAGAGTGCCTCGTTGTCCAGGAAATCATACACATTTTCTAACAGGGTCCCTAGCCATCCACAGACTTCTGGGAAATTCATTCCACCAAATTTGTAAACTATATCTCCTATCTGAAATAACAAAAGATTGAGTTCAGAATTCACAAGGTTTCATGTTTGCATGAAGATAAATAATATCTGACACCCTGTAAAATACTTTATTAACCTGAATAAAAGGCAAGCTGTTCCAGGTTTGCTACTAGGGGGAAAAAGCAAATGGTTAGTTAGAATCACCTGTGGTGCTTTTCCAATATACTACTGTACACCTGGCCCTCAACCACGGAATCTGACATTTGGTAGGTCTAGAGTGGGGCCAGGGCATGTGTAATTTTAAAATGTTCCGTGGTAATTCTGATCTGCATCCAAAGTTAAAAACTTGCCTTAAACACTAGTGAAAATAATTACAACACAAGACTACCCCAATCTGGCCTAACATTAAAAGAAAACCTCAAAAGCATCCTTATTTTTGTTTAATAAGTAAATGATAAAGATCATCAAAACCGCCAAGCTCTCAGACTCCAAGCAAAGGCAAAGTAGCTTCACTGCTTCGCTCATAGGACTAGACCTCAAGGCAGCAATAGACCACCAGGAACAAGTTCAGTTTTCAGGAAATAGAAGGATGCTTAAATAATATACAGGTACTACAGACAAATCTAGAAGAAATGTGGATTGCCTCCCTAATAAACAGTGCAGCAGTTTAAAATATTGTATTAAAAGTGATACTTGCCATTTGGATGAAACATCTTAGAGACAAATCTAACCGTAGGTGGTTTATTTGGATATTCTTCAGTGAATTCTATTGTAAGCTTAAATGTTCCTATAGTTAGAAAAGACAGGTTTAAGAAAACATATTTATCACTTTGCTTTTAATGCTATGTGATTTTTTAAAGTGTTAAATGAAATAAAGACATAGGGAAACCCCAATAAATGGACAGATATTGTAAGAACCGCCACCCAAAGGTGATTTGTTTTATATTTTTTTCCACTATTCTCCTCCAAACTTAAATACAGCCATCTTAAACTCAAAATTACTGTGCAAGATAACTTTAGCCACTGTACATTTTGAAGACATCCTTAAAATGACAAGACACTAGAGCCAAAATCTGGCCTTCCTTTAGAAAGCTAGAAGACCTTAAAGGCCTATTTGAATCAGCTGCCATCTTTTAAATGCTCCAGATTTTTAAGTGGACTATTAAGAATGGGAGTACAAAGGCCCAAAAATAAATGCTAGAAGTATAAACCAATTATCAAATTATTTTTTAAACAGAAGGAAATAGGTATAAAAGTGTTCTCTGGTTCCTTTTTATATAATAGCAATTCTGAGAAAACTTAACAGTCCCTCCCAAAACCCTTAAGTATGACTCAATTTGTTACTGGGTCTTTCAGGCTTTGAAGTTTATTTCCTTGTTGCTTCCATGAATAGGTTTATCACCACTTAAGGGGTTAAAAAGAGAAGACTACAATCATTCTGCTAGATCTGTTATAATAAAACAATGCTAAAAGTTTGCATCCTTTCCGCAAGCTCATAGGAAACAAAGCTGCCCTTGGTATGAACAGGGATCCCAAAGTTTCAAAGTAATTTAAAATTCAACATATAGACACATAATGTCCAAACTATTGTTACTCCCTAAACTATTTGAAAGTCAGATCTGAAGATTCTATGTATTATAGCTAAGGACAAAAAGTAAAATATTTTGGAATGGACAAACAAGCTATAGTCTATCAGAACTTACTTCATCTTTATCACTACCTGGTCATAAATCTTCCCCTTTTTGAGGAATAAATCATATTCTTTTCAATACTACTGATATTATAATATACAAGGAAAACTGGGAACCAATGTTACAGAGTTTAAAAGTTTGAGTTCCCTTATGTATCTCAAATGTAAACACATTTGACTCAATGTTAAAGCTGATTAAGTTATAGGTAAGAGATTTATCAACAAAGAATTGCTCTAAAATTGGACAGATTAAATAGCATACAGAGCTCCCAGTTACTTTAAAATTAAAATCATCATTAAGTATGAACACCTAAACGTGGCAAAGCAACACAGAACACAGGCGTAAGTGGAACTTAGCAGCCACACAGACCTGGGTTCAAATCCTTCCTTGCTTTGCTTACTAGTTGTGAAACCTTAAGGAAGCCACTCAACTTAACCTAAAGTTCCTCATCTGTAAAATGGGGTTAAAATAGTATCTACCACATAACATGGTTGTGAGGTTTCAATGAGGGAAATACGCACAGTGACACAAAATAAGTGCTCTATGAATACTAATCATTCTAGTTTTACATCTTGAGACCTAGCTAAAGGTTGCAAAACCCCCAAATCCAACTTCACTTCAGTAATAAATATAAATATACTTAATTATATAAATATAGTACTTTATTTCTGACCTAAACACTCACAGTTAAATGCAACTCGAGAACCTGTGTTGGTGGCTCTCAAAATACCCTTGAGTTAAGCTGTCTAATACTTGCCCAGAAGTTCAACAAGGTGCTTTCCTGACTACCAAAGAAGAGTCAGGTCTTTTAAAGCAGCTCATTTATTATCTTGAGAAGGGAGACAACCTGCTTATGTCTACTTGAATATAAATTAGGACTTAACCAAATCTTTATTCAAAGTACATAATTCAAAGGGAATATTTCATACTTTTAGCCATATTAAACAAGCAGAACCTCTTTAGTATAACCCTCAATAAAATTTCTGAATCCAAATGTTAAAGAAATTTAAAACCTTAGAATTAATATTATATTATGCAATTAAGTCTAGAACTTAGCTCTGAATATTTAGAAGGCTAAACTTTAAAATAACCAAAAACTTAAGCCTCACCATTGTCATACATAATCTGTACTGATTTTGTTCATCTCCCTGAGGAGTCCAAGACATTGTAAGGAAAGTATCAATTAACCCATCTATATGTAAGGTCCAGAAAAATTATATAAATATGTCAAATGGCTAGTGTGTGGCAATAGCGAGTGGTATGGTTAAACTAAAGAGTGTATATTTTGCTAAAGACATTCACAAATTCAAATTTTTGAAAATATTGTGTTGGCCAAAAAAAACACCTCTTCAGACATTTTCTGCCATTTGGTTACCAGATTGTGACTCCTGAGGAGAAAGAAAAGTACACATACTTAAAAAAATTTTTTTTATGACTAAAAATTCTCATTTTTAAGATAACATGCAAATACTCTTCATCATAGGATTTATTTACCTTAAGAACACCCATAGTGGACTTTTAAGTGATTTGTTTTTTTAAAAAAAAATCTTACACCCAAATTCTTAAAAATACTTCTATTATGAAAAGCAAATACTAGTATCTTACTGTGTCTATTAACAATTTTTAGATGATGTGATAGAGAATACTTTATTCCATAGCCTTTGTAGTCAGCATACATATTCAAATATTTTGATGAAGGAGCACTGTTCCCACCCCCTAATTCTTTATTTGGTAGTTAAGCTCTTGGAAACATTTTCCTTTTTCTTAAGTGTATGAAGTTAAATCAGAATACCTTTAAGAATTCTTTTTCTTAAGATTTCATCTCTTTAACTAGAGCCTGCCTCATCTAGAAACTTCCACTACAAATGGTTTACAAGGAAGCAGCAAAAGTAGTTTTAGGGATGATTTATGCAATACATAGGAAAAAGCAAAATCAACTATGCCACTTGTCCCTAATCAGTCTTTTCCAGTAAATTTCCTAACTGTAAGTGAGGGGTATTAACGGATAATCAAAATATTTTTGTACCCACAGTGTTCTAGACACCTGAGGAAGCATCCCTGGATAGCAAACTGTTCAACAGAACAAATCAGAAAAGGGTACTGTTATTTAGCTTGAGTAATTCCTTTCAGTAAATGTCAGGAAAGAGATACACATCATCAAAAATACAACCAACAATGTCAAGGGGGAAAGTCTGGGTAGATAATGGACTCCTTAAGTACCTTTTCAATTCATACCACTTAAAACAAGAAAAGTACCCTTGAAATATTTAAGTAACCAACCCCCAGTGAAGAGATGTACTATTAATAAAGCTGTGCCCGGCATAAAGCAGTCTGAATAAAATCAGGAAGAAAAAATAATCCAATGAAAACAAAGTCTGCTAAAGCTAAAGCAAATGCACAGTTAATTAGCACATAAAGCTTAGAGTAGGAAGAACTAGCACCAATCCAGAAGAAGAAAATTAAGTCTTGCTATGGATCAGTTCAAATTATTTAGTGCACCAAAGTAGTATGCCTTTAGAAAACCTCTCTCCTGCTGTCATTTATTTTTATTGCAGCACTGAAGAGCAATGATATTTACCCAGGGAATGAAGGCAGACAGGAAGCTAAAAGTATTCTAGTGACTATCTGCAGTCTTGTAGGAAAATCCCAGGATTTGAGACAAATTTCAGAATTGATTGATAATGACCTACCTCACAACATCTTGTGGACTGTTAGCATCAAAAAGCAATCCAACTCGGCAACATAAGTATGTACTTAGTAGTCCGCAGAAATGTTTTTGTTCCCACCTTCAAATTGAGTTATGTGCATGTGTGTATATACATTAATATATAAAATGCTACATGAACAAAGGAAGATAAGGCATTGAGAAAATAAACAACAGAGATCTTTCTTTTTAAAAATACCTCAAATATTAACTATGTCAATCAGAAGTTCAAATACTTTTAATCATCTTTTAAATGGATTAAACTTACAAAAAAACAGCTACACACCCACAATTGAGTGAACATAAAACTATATCAGTGTCGATTTCCTGGTTGTCATATTGTAGTATAGTCATTCAAGATGTTACCAAAGGAGTCTACGGCCATGCCACCCTGAACAAGCCCGATCCCCTCTGATCTTGGAAGCTAATCAGGGTCGGGACTGGTTAGTACTTGGAATGGAAGACCACCTAGGAAGACCAGGTGCTGTAGGAGTAAATAAAATAAAAAATAAGGGGTTGTAAGCTGACAAGGTCCTTGAAATCTGTGAGGTCAACCAAGGTTGCCTCGCCTAAAAAAAAAAAAAAAGAAAATGTTACCAAAGAAGGTGGTGGGGGAAGTGGGTGAAGGACATCTCTCTGTTATTTATTAAACTGCACGTGAATCTATAATTATCTCAAAATAGAAAGTTTTAAAAATCATTAAAAAGTAATTAGCATGTATGTTTTTAAAAGTCAAACCTAAATCCATTAAAAATTATGGGGCTATAGGTACTTATAGTCCCTTCACGTAGGCTGTACACTAGTTGAAAGAGTACATTAAGGCCACCCTCAATTCTGAAACTATTTTTAGATTAGTGAGCATAAAGTCTTGATAGAAACACATATTGAAAACTCATTTAAAAATAAGAAACAATACTATACTCAAACTGGTCAGTAAAGGTGCCATTAAAAACCATCTTAGGGCAGTGAGGCTGACAGGCATTCAATGCCAGATTGTAGAAACCAGACAGTTGTGTGCAAGGGATCCTTGCATCCATCAAACATTTATTAAACGCAGTTCCTGCCCTTGTGGTAGGATTATAACATGATGGTATCTGGGACGTCTGAGTCTATTGGCAAGTGTGATAGGGTTGATACTAACTTAGTATCTTGAGGAGAGGCTGTATTTTGTGGGATCACAGCCCAGAACTCAAAAGACCTTAATATCACTGATATGCTTCCTTTAAAAAGTAATTGCCTTAACCAGATTTTTTTAAGAAGCAAGCAAGAACAGAAAATGCAGTTTTAGTCAAGCGGACAATAGCCAGAATAACTGCCACGTATTGCATTCCACTCAAGCCTTTCGTAGGCAGAAGCTAGGGAGAAGCAGGTTCCTAAGTAGGAAGTACTTCCAGGATGTCTAGGAACCCTTTCCCCGGATGACCATCCTCCTGAAAGGGGGGCAAAGAAACTCTCTTACCATCCTCAAACGGGGTCCCTTCAGGCCTGAAACACAGAAAGAAGGAAAAAAAAAACCTGTCAGTTCCCGCTTAAGGGGTTCCCTTCTCCCTGGTTCATTTTAGGAGATGGCTATTTCAGGTTCTGTCAAGCTCTGCCAACTCCACCTCTGGTAAAGCACCGTTTCCTGGGTCGGAAAGCCACTACAAATAGATGTTTCGGGCTCAGAAACCCAGCGCAGGCCGCCGCGCCTAAATGCCACCAGTCCCCGCCCCGCCCCCCTGAGAACCCCAAACGGTTCCCCTGGCAGCGGGAACTGAGCTAATCAAGGCACAGGCTCCGGGGAGGCGCCTAGGCCCGGTCAGACCCCGACACTGTCCCTTTCCCCCTCAGCCTTCGCCGGGGGCTGGTCCCGGAGGGCAAACAGAGCCACCTTGAGTCCCCAACCTCTCGTCACCGCCCGGAACGCAGACTCACCCAAAAATGACTGCGTTCCAAACCATTATGTTGTTCTCGGACGGAGCCCCGCTGACTCCAGCCGGAGGATCCTCCTGCAACCTTCAGAAAAAGAGACAGGGGCCCCGCGATTCGGCAGCCGCGCCGCTCCGGGCCGCCCGCCGCCCCCGGCCCGCCTCAGGAACCGCCCTGAGCCCGGTTGCCAACCCCCGGCCGCCGCGGTCCGTGTCAGTTACCTCTTGAAGTCCCGCATGAGGCGCCGCCGAGCAGGGGTAGACATATCTCGAGCGGGGTCAAGGCTGGGGCATACACCGAGGTCTCGGGTTCCCACGGAGGGTAAGGAGGCCGAGGAAGCTGGAGAAGTCGAAGAAGCCGCGGAGGAAGCGCCCAGAGGCACAGCACTAGCCCTCCGAAGTCGAGGGTCGGTCTGGCGCCGGCTAAGCACCACCCCGGAGTAGACAGGGGCTGAACCAACCTGGAAGGAAGGGGGAGGGTGGAATGCCGAACGCCGGACAGGCCGTACCAAGACGCACGGGGTGGGGTGGAGGTGTAGGATGGAAAGTTGCTTAGGTCATTAAACCTCCGCCGGAGCCGGGCGGGAGCTGAGAGGCAGGTTGCGGGGCCAACGGAAGCCTACAACTCGCCGGGATTGGGTGGTGGAATGGGTTCCATCCCCACTCGCCAAATCTAGGACGAACTCTGGGAAGCTTTTCTTGGCTTTTTTTTTTTTTTAACCAGATCACTTAAAGTGCGCCCTGAGACTGAGGGAGAAGGACAGAAATCTCAAACTAGAGGAGGAGGGAGTGGGCGGAAGCGAAGCGGTTCTCAGAAAGCGGGAACTCTAGGGTGAACATCCCCTGCGGACACAGGAGACCTGGGAGGGGATGTGTGTGACCCGTTATGAAATCACTGCAAATCAAAAGAATAAATCGGCCTTGACTATGTAAAGGGGCTGTGGGTCCCTTTTCTGTGGGATGAATGTGCGGGATTAGTGTCCGAACGTTTGGGCCGGTGATCACCCCAAAGCAGAATAGAATGGTGGTGTGTGTCCTGAGGGAGGGAATGAGAGCTTAAGGTGGGAATAGGGTTTTTAGCTCTGGACACTCACAATTTGGTTCTGGAACCACATTTCTCCTTGGCAGTTTAACAAGTCGAGCGCCTGGTATATGTTCAGAAGGGTCCAAGGTCTGAGAATGTTCGACTGCAGAGAATTGGAGGGACAGTGGATCTGAAGTAAAGTAACGGGACGATGCGTGCAAAAAACTGCAGGTTGCAGGGAAGAGTCACAGCATGAGGACCTGCAAAAGCAATAACTGTTTTAAAGAATAATTTTTAAAGGTCAACACCAAATAACTTAGAAGATAGGCAAAATACTCATTTAAGAACTTTCGAAAATATGAGAAAGGTAGGTTTGGGTTAAGTCCTGGAGAATTTTGAATGCCAAGCTAATGGATTTCTTGGAAGGTGGATGAGCAGAGAAGTGACATAATTAGAGCTGTGCAAATTAGAGATTGGTCCCAGAAGAGCAGCTGCAAGAGAGACTCTTGAAGCATTCCAAGTGAGAAATACCAAACCAGGCAGTGATAATAAAAATGGAGAGGAGCAGATGAATAGAGGGGACTTGGCAACGATCGAATGTGAGGTCAAGACAGAGGAAAGAGTCAACAAGGGTTAGAGCCCCAACTGGAGGTTTAAAGGTGTCATTAACAGAATTAGAGAATAAAGGAGGAGGGGTGGTTTTTGGAGAGGGAGTTTGGAGATTTATTGAAAATTAGGGATGGGTGAAATATCCATGTGAAGATGTCCAGAAGATATAAGAGACACAGAGATTTGTTTCTAACATGGGAGGCAGGAGACTCTTGACAATGGTAGTTATTCTAGCTGCTGCTTAGCAACAGGTACCTTCACGGCCAAGGATTTATATCTCCCATTAACTCCAACATGTCAGTTAAGGCAAGTCTCCCTAAGAGCCTCACATTATGGCTGTGGTGGGAAGGTGGTACAAAAATAAATTTAAAAAACCTTTTCCTCTCATGTAGGAACTTGCACTAATAACATATATGAAATCAACAAAAGCAAGAGTCACAAAAGCAAATGCATTTGTTTTCTATCACTGCTCAACAAATTACCACAAGCTGTTGGTCAAGTTCAGTTCTTCATGGTTGTAGGATTAAGGCCTCCATTTCTTCACTGACTACCAGCCCGGACCATTCTCAGCTCCTAGAGGTCTCCCACGTTCTTTGTCATGTGGCCTATTCCATCTTCAGAGCCAGCAACAGAGAATTTCTCTCCCATCAAATCCCTCTCGCTCTTTGAATCAGGAAGAGCCCAGTTCACTTTAAGGGCCTATGTGATTAGGTCAGGCCCACCCTAAGTAATGTCTTATCTTAAAATCATCTAATTTGAGACCTTGATTATAACTACAAAATTCCCTCACAGCAGAACCTAGATTCTCATCTGATTGAATAACTACAAGAAGGTGTGCGCACATCAGTGGACAGGAATCTTGAGGAAGGGATGGCCTTTTAGAATTCGAACTATCAGAGTAGCAGCAAGATACATAGCAGAAGCATATGAATCCACAGATGCTGAGGGACTGCACCGCAGGGGACTCATTGGTCTGGTGGGGTCAGAACAAACTTCCTGGATGGATCTATTTCAACTTTGTTTCAAAAGAGATAAACGCAGGGCTTGGGAGAGAAGAACTCAAGCAGTTACAGCACAAATAAGGACGCTCTGGGGATAGTGGGCCGATTAACGTGGCTAATGGAAAATGAGGAGAACTCTGCTTGGAAAACAGGATGACAGAAATTGATTAAATGCCCCCAAATGCAAGGATGAGGAATTAGGCTTGATAGGCAGCTTTTCATAGGTGTTTGAGCCTAAGAAAGATGTGTTGAAAACATCCTACTGAGAAGAGGCATATAATGTGCTGCAGAGTAGGAAAGAGATTGGGAAGCTCCTGCCACTGGATATAAATAACTGAAAGTCACCAAAGGCTAGAGATGTATTTAAGTTTGTTGTGGGCTCATAAGTGTTCTGAAACTCCTTTGTTCTTTCCTTGAACTACCCAATTAAGAAAATCACGAGCATGAACCAAAGCCATTTGGAAGCCCCACAGCACCAGGATATGGGGAGAATGTCCTGACTGCACAGTGAAACTGTAATGCAAGAACACTGTGCCCACTAGTCTATATGGCCATGCTACCCTGAACAAACCCGATCCCGTCTGATCTCAGAAGCTAAGCAGGATCAGGCCTGGTTAGTACTTGGATGGGAGACGACACCTAGGAAGACCAGGTGCTATAGACGTAAAAAAATAAAATAAAATAAGGGATTGTAAGCTGACAAGGTCCTTACAATCTGTGAGGTCAACCAAGGGTTGCCTCACCCCCCACACCAAATAAGAACACTGTGCCCCCCACATTCTTCATCAGAAGCAGGGTTGTCATAGCAAGCAGCAACACAGAATGTTCTCCAACAAAGATGATTAGCAGGCTAGAACATACTAACTATAGCAGAGTTGACCAAGCAGTCCTTCCACCCACTTCTCACCTTGATATCTTGAAGAAATAATATCTTCACAGCCAAGAATCCCCTCTGTCCCAAGAGCAGGGGTCCAGAAAAATAGAAGTCCTTTGCAGTTTACAGTATATTAGCAGTGGCTGCAGGGAATATATATTTTTTTAATCCAAATTGTCCATAGGCAAGGGTTTGAGATTTTTTTTTTAATGGAGGACTGAGAAGTATGGGAATATATGACTAGGGAAACTGTAGAGTTTCATTGATGAGGCTTTCAAAATGCAGAATAGATTGTGATTTTCCTGAACTATTTTGGGTTGGAGAGAGAGACCAGATAAACAATCATTTCTGGCCTTCTGAGGTTATAAGTTTGTATTTCTGTTAACTAGCGAAGGCAAGAATTTTCTTTTCCTATAGTTTCCACTTCTATTGATAAAATTTAGTACAAATGGCAACTAAGAACAACAGAAAAAATAGAATCAAAAGGTCTTTCTTGACTCCAATAACCTTAGAGGACAAGAGAATCACATAGGAAACAACGGTTGTCACAGCATGTGCTTTTAGCAATAAAAGTGGTAGTATTCTGTCCATCTATAGCCCCTAGGACATAAGGAAAGAAAGGGAGAGAGAGGAGAAAGAGGGAAGAGAGGAGAAATGGAGAAAAGAGAAAGGAGGGAGAGGAGAGAGAAATAGTGACACTTAGAGAAATGGGGGAAATTAGGGCATGAACAGGATTTCACTATCGGCTGAATTGCTGAATCAAGGGAAACAAAGACAATGGTGTGGCAGGCTGAATAATGTCCCCAGCCCCAGGCCTCCATGTCCTAATCTCTGGAACCTGCAAATATATTACCTTATATGGCAGAAGAAACTTTGCAGATGTGGTTAAATTAAGATTTTTGAGATGGGGAGATTAACTAAAATGGATGGGCCTGATGTAATCACATAGTTCTTGTAAGAGGGAGGGAGGAGTCCGAATTCAGAAAGAAGGCCATGTGACAATGGAAGCAGAGATTGGAGTGATACAGCCACCAGCCAAGGAACCAAGAGATGCGGGCAGCCTCTAGGAGCTGGAAGAGGCAAAGAATGGATTCTTCCCTGGAGCCTCTGGGAGCAACCAGTGCTGCTGACATTTTGACTTCAGACCACTGAGATTGATTTTGGACTTCTGATCTCCAGAAATGTAAAATATTAAATTTGTGTTTTCTTAAGCCACTCGGTTTGTAGTAGTTTGTTACAGCAGCAATAGGAAACTGGCTACAGTGTTGCACGTGGGAATTCAATCAAACTAGCCATGTCCACCCGCAAACTACAACCCAATCCAGCCTGCCATTTTTTTCCCTATGGCCAGCAAGCTAAAAATAATTTTCTATATTTTTAAATGGTTGAAAAGATCAAAAGAAGAATAATATTCAATAATATTTCATGACACATAAAGACAATACAAAGTTCAAATTTAGATTCTCATAAAGTTTCATTGAGACACAGACATGCTATTTTATTTACGAATTGCTTGTGACTGCTTTTGTGCTACAATGGCAGAGTCGAGGAGCTGTGACAGAGACTGTATTTGGTGCTCTCATCACTTCCCGTGGTCAGTTAACTACGAATCACAGTGATACAGTTATAACTCAATAGTGTTTTGAGTGCCATGTGTATCACAATATTGTGGCAGTTTTAAAAATTAAAAGTGAATATCTATTATGTCAAAACAAGAAAATAAAAGTGGATTTTGAATATCACGTGTTTAAGTGTAGACCATTTGGCGATCAAATCAGATGTCAGAGCATTGTGTTTATTACACAATGACTGTAGCATTGCTAAAAGAATACAATATACACAGACATTAGCAAATTAAGCACTCACTGCAATGTTCCTAGCTCCCAGGAAAGCACTGGTTAGAAAAATTAGAAAGTTTAAAATGGAATATCTTATCGTAGCAGATTTCTTCACAAAAATTAAAAAATGAAAATGAAGCTGTAGCCAAAGTAAGTTTCTGAGTGGCTAATTTGTTAGTCAAGCAAGGAAAACCATTAATTGATGGTGAGTTAATTAAATCATGTTTGACTGTAGAAGTCAAGGAAATGTGTCCAGGGAAAATAAACTTTTTAAAGACTATCAGCCTTTCAACATGAATGGTGGCTCAAAGAGCTAAGGGCATTGGAAGTAGTAACATCAATAGCCATTTAAAAAACAGAGAAAATGGTTTCCAGTGGTTTTCCTTGACTCTTGATGAGTTCACAGATGTTACCAATACTGTTCAGTTGTTGTTTACTCAGAGTCAATGCTGAGGTTAAAGTACTGGAAGAATTGGCCTGTTTGGGTAATCTATGTGGAACAACTGCAGATCATAATATTTCCAAAGTAAACACTAGTTCAATACAACCTGAAGTACAGTCTGTTAACATGTTACGAATATGTGTGACACAGAAAAGGGCTTAGTTGGACAAATGTACAAAGCTTGAGAAAGATGCAAGTTGGTTAAATCCTATGATTATTTATTGAGTTATTAATCAACAGGCATTTTGCAGGAAAATATTTAAATCTATCTTGTGTTATTCAATCATTAGTGTCAACATTGAACTTTATTCACTCTCATGGACAAAACCATTGTCAGTTTCATGAATTTTTGCCAGAAATAGAACTGAATATTCTGACTTGACCTACTAACAGCAGTTCAATAGCTTAGCAGTGGTTTTTTCGAGGCTTATTTTTGTTTTTTTTTTAGCTCAGGACTGAGATTGAAATTTCTCTGAATGAGAAGAACCACTCTCAATCACTATTGTTTGAATGCTGAGTAGACTTTTTAAAATTTTTTTTTTAGAGCAAGACAATCTTTGGTTGACCTCACAGATTGCAGGGACCGTGTCATCTTACAATTTCTTTTTTTTTTTTTAACCTGGTCTTCCTAAGTGGTCTCCCATCCAGGTACTAACCAGGCCTGACCCTGCTTAGCTTCTGAGATCAGAGAAGATCTGGCTTGTTCAGGGTAGCATGGCTGTAGATGTGAGTGGCCTTTTAAATTAGCTTTTGCTGTAGACTTGATAATGTTAGTTAATTAATTTAACCTAAAATTACAAGGCAAACATTGCTTATATGTGAAACTTGTACTGCAGTAAAGTCATTTCAATGACAACTAACATTGCTTGAATCGAAAGTAACATGAAGTTACTTTAATCACTTCCTGTGCTGTAAAAAGTTAAAACAAAAATCAAGATGTGCATTCCCACACAAATTTGCAGTGGATATATTTTCTAATCTCAAATTACAGTTCCAGTGGCAGTTTTTGGACCTCGATGCAAAATGCAAAGGAAATTTCTGAATTTCAAAATCATTTTGTGCATTTGAGATACTTCTACCTAAACTTCAATTGCAAGTGATTACTCTGCAATGTAATAACATATTAAAAAGAAAATATCAAGAATGTAATAGGATTTTCTAAGTGTCTTCTAAGAGATGAATATGCTCAACTAAAATCAGTTGCTTGTGGATTGTTATCAGTATTTGGCAGTACTATCTGTGTTATTTCTTTTCAGAGACGAAATACATGAAATCTTATTGCAGATGAGCATTAGCAGATGAATGTTTGCAACTGATTTTTAAAAATTATTTAAGACCTTTACTAACAGGTGCTTGGAGTGTGAAAAAACTCTTGAAAAAAATCAAATTGTAAACTTTTATTACAAATTTAAAATTATATTCTTAAAATTTCAACTTGACCCGATACGAAGCAATTTAAAAACTTTTAAATGTATATTGAGATCACAACTGATTTTGATGATAGAGGACACTCATTTTAAACCCTAATTAAGTGAAATGTTATCCACCTCTATCAAGAATGCCATTCTTCCCATTAGCAGGCCTGTATTTCCAAATATTATACTTAATTATGATTATATGTTGAACGTCATCAATAAAACATTTGTGGAAACTTGTTTTCTCCCGTTATATGAGCACCTACATAATGTTCTTGATTTTACCTCTTGGCCCTCAAAGCCTAAATTAATTACTCTCTGGCCCTTTACAGAAAAAGTTTACCCACCCTGCACTAGACTACACCACATAAGGGGGCAAGACTATTTATAATTGATCACTACACAACCAGTATATAGCATAGTGCCTGACGCGCAGTATAAAATCAATAAATACTGAATAACAGAATCAAAGGGATGACATTGGACAAAGACCTAAGGAGCAAACACTGTGATTCTTTAAGTCTTGCACTGATAATTCTTTTATACTTTATTTAACTCATGTTCGTTCGAGGGCTAGCAGATTGCTTTAAATTCCCATTGGTTTATATCTTGTGTATCTTGAACATTACACTTATTCCAGCTAACTTGCCAATTTTCTAGTCATAAGCTCTTGCTATATTCAGTAAGTTCTCTGTTAAAACCCCACTATTTTGGTGTCATCATCTGGATTATTGAAGTTATTCAATGTAAACTGTCTTAATGTCCTTATTCTGGGTGGCTCTTGGATCCTGTCCTCCACAAAGAGCATTCTGGGAGAGTTTCTGAGTTGGGGAAGGAAAGCGTGGAAGATATTCCCTTATTCCTGCGGCAAACAGGATCATTAAGATGCCTCTATTTGCAAATCATTTACTTGATTAGGGTCTAGTATCCAGAATGTATGACAACTCTTACAACTCGACAATAAAATAACAACCCAATTAAAAATGGGCAAAAGATTTGACTAGACATTTCTCCAAAAAAGATATATAAAAGACCAATAACATGTGAAAAAGTGCTCAACATCATAAGCCAGTGGGGAAAGGTGAATTAAAACAACAAATAGATACTCCTTCACAGACACCACGATGGCCATGATCAAAAAGATAGACAAAAATAATTTTTGGTGAGGATGTGACAAAATCAGAACCACCACCCCCCCCCTTACACATACATAGATTCCTGATGGGAATATAAAAATGACGAAGCAGCTTTGGAAAACACTCTTGGCAGTTCCTCAAAAGGTTGATCATTAAGTTTTCATATGACCCAGCAATTCTACTCTGAAATATATACACCCAAGAGAACTAAAAACATATGTCCTCAAAAAACTTGTACGCCAACGTTCATAGTAGTGTTGGTCATTACATTTAAGAAGTGGAAACAACCCAAACGTCCATTAACTGAGGAATGACTAAACAAAATGTGTTATATCCATGTAATAAAACATTATTCAGCTATAAAACATTGAAGTTCCTTTTCAATGATTCATTACTTTTTATTGATTCACACTATAACATGGATGGACCTTGAAAGAAGTTAAGTGAAGTAAAAGAAGTTTAAGTGAAGTTAAGTGAAAAAAGCCATACACCAACAACCACATAGTGTATGATTTCATGCATATGAAATACCCAGAAGATGAAAATCCATAGAAACAGAAAGTAGATTAGGGGTTGCCAGGGGCTGGGAAAGAGGTGGGGATTGACTGCTTAGGTTCTGGGATTTTGGGGGGAGATGATAAAAATGCTCTGAAATTAGATAGTGGTAGTGATTGTACAACTTTGTGAATATACTAAAACCCATTGAATTATACACTGTAAAGGGTGAATTTTATGTCATGCGAATTATATCTCAGCTTTTAAAAAAAGTTCCTTACTTTATTTGGTACTCATCCTTAATACAGCCACTAAAATCAGAGGCACATCTAAAGATGCACTACACCTATAATGTGTATATATATTATAGTTCTTAGTTATATTTGGTTTTTATATATGTATTATATAACGCATATACACATGCATACACGTATAGATGTAAATGAATAATTGAAATAACATTAGGAATGTCCCGAGTCAAGCAGTCCCAGCTAAGGCAAAAGAGGTTCTGCTCTGGATCGCCCCTGAGCATTTTAGCCTAATGGAACCTCCCGGAAGTCCACATGACTGCTACTGACACGTGACCAGAGTTAACGTAGGGAAAAGGCTTGGCGCGCAGCTATTACGTCATTTAGGCGCAACCGTATTTTTGGCGTAGAGTTTGTGGGCCTCTCTTTTGAACCATGCCGAAAGTTGTATCCCGATCGGTCGTGTGCTCTGACACCCGGGATCGGGAGGAGTATGACGACGGCGAGAAGCCCCTCCACGTCTACTACTGTTTGTGCGGCCAGATGGTCCTGGTGCTGGGTGAGTAGCCGGGAACGGGGCTAAGTCTGCATGCAAGCAGCGAAACTTTGGGTTCTCGAGTGCGAATTTTCTCTGGCTGTGATCTGGAAGCCACGTCTCTGAAGGTTGGTGGACTTTCGCTCTGCATCAAAATCCTCCCTACACGTCCCGGTTACACTACAGGGCAGTTCTTCTGTTCTCCTTTTAACCTTGTAACTTTGTATCCAGACCTCCCTCAAAACTGAATTCCTCCTTCAGAAAAAAATAAAAATACAGTATCTTCCCCTCCACCCACTCAATTTCTAGATGCAGTAACAGCTCTTATCTTAAAGACCCTTCCTTGACTCTACATTCTCCTCCAGTTATAATCTTATTTCTTTGCTTTTTAATAGCAAAACATCTAAAAAGTGTTGCCCACGTTAGCTGTTTGTGCATCCTCACTTCCCATTCCCTCTTGACCTCACTTCAGATAGGCTTTCTTTCCTACCTCACCATCTAAACCACATGTGTCAAGGTTAATAACTGAATATATTACCAGTTCCAGTGGTCAATCAATGCTCATTTTAGTCCTCATCTCGGTGGCATTTGACAGAGATGAACACTCCATCCTTCTTGAAACATTCTTCATTTGCTTCCAAGACTCCACACTCTCCTGATATTCCTCCTACCTCGATTTTGCCCCTTCTCAGTGTCTGGTTCCTTTTTCTGTCTCAAACTTTTAGGCATTGCAAGGCCCTAGGGCTCAGTCCTCTCACCTGTTTTCAAACTGTACTCACTTCCTAAGTGATCTAAACCATTCCCAAGCCCTAAATACCATCTGTATGCTGATGACTCCCCATCTTTAACCTGCACCTCTCCTCAAACTCCAGCTGTCTATTCCATGTCTCCACTTGGATGTCTAATGGGCCTCTCAAAGAGCTCATGTTCAAATTTACTTCCTGATTCCCTGCTCCCTGCTCTCCACTGTTCCCCTCAGTCTTCCCTATTGCAGTCAGTGGCACCACTATTTACCCAGTATCTCAGAATTGCTCTTGAAATCTCTCTTACTTATACCTTACATTCATCTAGTCCATCAACAAATTCTGCAGTCGCTTCCTTGAAAATCTATCCAGAATCTGCATACTTCTTACCACCTCCATTTCTACTGCTCAAATCCAAGCCACCATCATCCCTCACCTGAATTGCCACAATAGTCTCTTGCTCTCCACTCTTTGTCCTCAGTGGTCTGTTTTCCACACAGCAGCCAGAGCCCTGTTTCAAAGCGGTGTTTTCCTATGACATCGAGAATAAAACCAAAGTCCATACCAAGACCATGCATGACTAGACCTCCAGCTACCTTTCAGATTTCATCTCCTAATACCATTCTCCTTGCTCACTGCTGCACTCCAGCCACAGTGGCCTTCTTGATATTTCTCCATCATGTCAAAATGTTTCTGCAGAGAAAATGGTATTTCCCCTGCCTCGACCACTCTTCCCCCAATGCTTCCTTACTTCATTCAGGTCTCTGCTGGAATGGTACTTCTTAGAAAACTCTTCCCTGGCTACCTTATGTAAAATAGCACCCCTGTCACTCTTTGTCCTCCTACCCTGCCTGATTTTTCTTGGTAGCAGTTATCACTATCTGAGATCACTGTTCCTCCTCTTAATATCCTGCCTAAATTTTTTATTAGTACTTATCATTATCCAAGATCATAGTATATAATTCTTATTTTAAAGTTTTCTGCTTCCTCTGCTAGACTTCATGATCCCCTGCTCAGGTCATCAGTTGAGGGACTTTGCTTTATTCTTTGCTGAATCTCCAGCACAATGTTGGAACTGTGCCAGGATGCTAGTGTATTTATTGAATAAACAGATTTTCTTTTGATCACCTAGGGTTGGGTCTGAATTCTTGTTCTGATTCTTATTAAATGTGCAGAAGCTCTCTTACCCTTTCTAAGCCTCGATTCCCTCATCTTAAAATAGGAATACTAAATGTCTACTCCAACAAGTTGGTGTGAAGAATAATGAGCTAACGTGCAAACTGCCTGGTGTTCTCTAACTCCCCTCTCCACCTCCTCCATTAATCTCGAAACAGTCTAATCACTTGACTTCTCTGTGACCTTTTAGTTACTTAATTTGCATTATATTTTCCATGTGCTTCATAATGGTACCTATTTTTTTTCCTGTATGTTTCATTGTTTTCAGATTAAAACTCCTCTAACTGGGGTGGGCCATTTGCACACTATATATAGCATACCACTTCCCCCATCTCTCTTCTAATCATTTATCCACTTTTCTCAATGCTTTCCTCATAGGCATTGGAGGACACTTGATTGTCTCTTGTGATTATAATGCATTATATTATAACACAAACCAAGTGTACCATGACACTTGAATCACAGAAATACTCATAGAAAACTTGAATAGCAGTGCTGAGAAGGACTGTTGGGATAATATAATCTTCATTTTTTTCAAATAAAGAAAAAGACTCCAACATGAGAAAGTGATCTGCCAAAAATCACCAGAGTAGTAACAGAGCTGGGACTAAAATTCAGGTCTTCTGACACCAAGTCATTTTTAGTTGGAAAATTCAATAATAGGCCTCAATAAGCAAAGTAATTACAGTAAAAATTGCATAGTTAGCAGCCCCACTGAAAACTTCTGATTGTCTCAAGGTATTTTTCAGTGGCTCTAGTAACCAAATACTTTTCCATTCCTTCAGACTGTCAGTTGGAAAATTGCCCATGAGGCCCCGGGATCGGTCCCGGGTAATTGATGCTGCTAAACATGCCCACAAGTTTTGTAACACAGAAGATGAGGAAACTATGTACCTTCGCAGGTAGGTAAGAGGTTGATGTTCTCTGTCTAGGATTTCCTTATTGTGTTAGAGTCTAATTCTGAGGACTATAAATACCCCATCTAGTGTGGGACAGGTCATCCATTTGGGCCCAATACTTTGACGTTTGTGGTAAATCTCTAACTTCTGTTAATGCAACAGTATCTTTTATTGTGTTTTGTTGAAATGGTGCTTAGAAGTAATTCTATTTCCATTTGAGAGCTGTAGTTTGTTTTTTTTCCAAGTAGGATGAGTTCGTTCAACTTATAATCTCCTGGAACACAGTATGTGCAGGCACTGAGCTAGGCACTCTGTGAAGATGAATAAAACACTGTCCTTACCATTAAAGAGCTCATGGCTCAGTAAGGGAATAGGCTACCTATTGTGATATGATAAAATACTGGTGTGGTGAACAAAACAGATAGAAGTGGCTCTATCTTACCCGAGTGGTGATCAAGAAAGGTAGAAATAGATGGTGACATTTGTGTTTGCCTCGAACTAGGATTTCACAAAGTAGATATGGGGAATGAGGAACATTCAAGATGGAGGGAATATGGAAGCATTCAAAGCATCAATATGGTTGGTGCACTTGGGAAATTTGAATAGTCCTTTGTGGCTAGAGCCCAGAACACTCTACCAGAAGAGGTTCATGCCTCCTAATGTCAGGACAGAGTAAAATTCTGAAGTGGACAAGTTTGGACCTTATCTGTAGGCAATAGCCATCTCCTTTTTTTAAGCAGAGGAGTGACATGGTTAGACCTCTTTTAGATTTGGAAGTTGTTGGTATACAGGAGGAATTGAAACCTGGGAAGGGATAAAATTACATAGAAATAGTGTGGAACAAGAAGAAGAGAGGACTGAAGATACAATCCTAAGAAACACTGACATTTAAAAAGCAGACAAAATAATTGAAACAGAACAAGGAGAATCTGGTGATGTGGAAAACAGGAGAGGACAGACTTTCAAAAGAGAGAGAGAGAGAGAGTGTGTGGTGTGTGTGTGTGTGTGTGTGTGTGTGTGTGTGTAGGATGGTCATCAACAGGTGCCAAATGCCACAGAGAAGTCAGTACTAGGGAATTAAAAAGTCCATCCATTCTTTCATCAAATATTTCATTTATTGGTCTCCTACCATGTGCCAGGTACTGTCCTAGAAGTCTAGAATATTTGCATATATTAGTTTCCTAAACTGGGTGGCTTAAAACAGCAGAAATTAATTCTCACAGTTCTGGTGGCTGGAAATCTGAAATTAAGGTGTCATCAGGGCCATGCTCTCTCTGAGGGTTCTAGGGGAGGATCCTTCCTCGCCCCTTCCTAGCTTCTTGTATTTGCCGGCAATCCTTGGCGTTTCTTGGCTTATAGATGCATCACTCTTCTCTGTCTGTATCATCATATGGCCCTTCTCCCTGTGTCTCTGTCCCTGTGCTTCTTCTTATAAGGACACCGTTCACACTGGATTAAGGGCACATTCTACTCATCTTCATGACTTCCTCTTAACTAATTATATCTGCAACAATCCTCTTTTCAAATAAAATCACATTCTGAGGTTCCTAGACATGACCTTTTAAGGGGCATAATCCAACTCAGTACAACTAGTAAACAAACAAACTACCCTGCCCTTATGGAGTTTACATTTTAGTGTTGAACCAGAAAAAGCCACAGACTGGCATCTAGCTATGTTTATTTAAGCAACTAAACTGTTACAAGCCCACACTAATGAAAAGAGTTAGAAACCACTGCTAGGTGACATTTAGTAGCCATCAGGCATCAAGCATAATTGTTACAACCGAGCTCCTAGAATTGTGCTGTTGAAGAGAAAATTGGTTATATACAAGATACAACCAGAGGTGTAGATTATAATAAAACTTATGATTCTCAACTTTTTCTGTCTGACTTTAGCTTAGCATGATAATCTCAATCCATCTATGTTGCCATGAATGGCAGTATTTCATCTTTTCTTATGGCTGAGTAATATTCCATTGTATATATGTACCACAGCTTCTTTTTCCAATCATCTATCGAAGGATACTTCAGTTGTTTCCACATCTTGGCCACGAAACCTCTATGATTTCATTAACCAGTGTCACCCCGATAATTTTAATTTAAAAAATAAAATAAAACAAAACATAAAATTCACAAAGGTAGGCCCTCCAGGAAACATCTGGGAAACACTGTATGATGGTACATAGGAGGGTTTATAAATAACACACCCTATCTAAAGCTAATCCGACCCCTTCTGCTTTTTCCCCCTTCATTAATCTTTATTTAGGTTTCTGATTTTAAAAAGTATTAACTGACTATGTTTAGAATCAATAAAATATTTATTATATGTTATGTAATGTATGTTATTACATGTTACATAATATAATTGTATATAATTATGTATAATAGTATTACATTATTATATATTAAATGAATATATATTATTCTGTTAATACAGAAAGTAACAACACGACGAAACCATAGACTTCTACTATGGCACTACAGGGCTGATGCCCTCAGCTCTAGGCCAGAAAACTGTGTGGTCCTAGGCTGAACTAGAAACCCTGCAATCCAGTGGCCTCTGGCCCAATGACTCTGTTGGGCCACAAGTTCTTAGAGTTTACCAACAAATAGGTATGGTAAACTCGCCCCTTGGTTGATATAATTCCTGCTCTAATCATGAACAGTCTTTCCAAAGGCCCGCTCTAGTGTGCCCCCCTGCGTCCAGAGCAGAATTTCAGTCTGCTCTTACCTTTCCTCTTTTGTAGCCAGCTGAGTGTGGGAGCACCAGTTACTGAAAATATGGTAGTTTTCCCAACGCAGGGCCTGGAGCCCATCACTTTCCACCTCCAAGTCTCTCCATTCTAAAGTACCTCTCCTTGACATTGTTGTCCCCTAGATCCCTCATTCCCTCATCCACCACTTCCCCAGGTGCAAATCCAGTGGATTCTTTTCTCTCCTTACATGTCTCTCCAAACATGTCTTTGTTGCCCAAGCCACGCTCGATGCTGTCTCCTTCCTTGATTTCTGTGAAGCTGCTCTTGTGATTCACCTTCTACTTCTTTGGCTTTCTCAGTCTTCTGGATTCTTCTGCCTGTCCGTTAAAGGTTGGTATTCTCCAGGGCTCTGACCTTGATTTTATCCCCTTTCTCTTTATACTGTCCTTGGACATTCTCACCATGTTTCATAGCGTCAGTTACACTGTTACACTTATATGATGATGACTCACAAAATCTAGATCGGTCTACATTTCTCTCCTGTACCCAGAACTGTATATCTAACTGCCTACTCTACCTTCTTCACCTGATGTTCCACCTCAGATCCAACATGACTAAGGCCAAACTCATCAGTTCTCTAATGTGGAAAATACCATAGATTGTTTCACTCAGCACCACTCCAACACTCTTCTTTTATACCTGCCTTTATACTAGTGTCTATAAAGTTAGGGCACATATTTCAGCCTCCCTGCCCCCCCCCCCAAAAAAAAAACCCTTAGATTCTGAATGTGCCTTAACTTTTGCCAAATAAAAGGGATGGAAGTAGAAATTGTTGAGCAGGGCTTCCAAGGAAAGCCCTTTTTGCTCTTCTTATTTCTTTCTGATTTTTGGAAAACAGACTTGATGATCGGAACACCAGAAGCCATCCTGGGACTAGGAAAGAAAGGCCACAAGAACTGTAGAGCTTTTGCCATGCTTTCCTTAGGTCTCAACCATTGCCGGGAGCCATCTTCCTGTAGACTTCTTTTATATGAGAACAGACTCGTGCTGAAGCCACTGTAGCCAGGTCTCTGTGACTATCAGCCAAACGCAATTCCTTCTTTTTCCTCCTCCTACCAGGTGACACCACCATTCATGCAGTGGCACAAAGCAGAAATCTGGAGCCAGTCTTCTCTTTGTCTCATCCACCCCTACCCCCACCACTCCTTTTACACATTCAGTCATTCACCATGTACTATCAGTTCTACCTTCTAATCTCTCCTGTGGCTACCTCCTCATGTTCACCCTGCTACACTGCCATCATTCCAGTACCCAGCATCCCTTGCTTGGGCTGTTGAAGTGGCCTCTTTTCTGGTCTTTTTGCCTCTAGTTTCACTCTCCTTTAGTCTATTTTCTACCGCCTGAATGATTTCAAATGCACATGTCAATCTATTCAAATCTTTCAGTGAGTCTTCATGACCTACAACCGTGCCTTTCAAACATTTTTAGACAATGAATCCTTTCTTCAAATAAAATTCTTACCCAGAAGTGTAAGTAAGCAGGAAGCTGCTCTGTTTGGGGAAGAGTTGAGCACAACCTATTAAGGATGCTTTCCCTTCCCCTATCCGGTTTCATTTAGGGGTCATTGTGGAGAACAATTTTAAAAATCTTGGTTAGCAGGATAAAAATCTAAGCCTGAAGGCTCTCTATGATCTGGCCCTGGCATGCCTGTTCATCCTTATCTGCTGGTACATGCTTGATGTTTTTTTTAAACAACAACGACATTTATCTCATAGTTTCTGTGGGTCAGGAATCCGAGAGCAGCTTAACTGGCTGGTTCTGGTCTCTCTTGAGGCTGTGGTTAATAGATCGACCATGGGTGAAGTCTTGATTTGGGCTGGAGGTTCCACTTCCAAGGTGGCTCACTTGCACGGTTGACAGAGGAATGCTAACTGTTGGGGAGCAGCCTCAGTTCCTTGCCACAGGGATCTTCCATGGGCTGTTTGGGTGTCCTCGTGACATGGCAGCTGGCCTCCCACAGTGTGTGTAAACCAAGACAGAGAAAGGCGGAAGCCACAATGACTCTTATGTCCCAGACTCAGAAATCACGCACTGTCATTTCTGCAGTGTCCTATTAATGTCACAGGTCAGCCCTATTCATTGTGGGAGGGGACTGTGCAAGGGTGTCAATACCAGGGAGCAAGAATCATTGGGAGCCATCTTAGAGGCCGTCTGCTACAACCAGGGAGAATGTTTTGTTTTATTCTCGCCTTCTCTATTGCATATATTCCTAGAGATTAAGGGTAGGAAAGACAACCAAGGTCAATTATTCTAAATATCTAGCTCATATCACTTTTGAATAATCATACCACTTAAAAGATAAGCTTTTTGAGAGTAAGATCCCTTCCTTATGCTTCTGAAACCCTTAGGACATCTTGTTTGATTCTTGTCATATAGTTAGGAATAGATCTAATTTTTATAAATTTGACAAAATCCCATTTGTCATAGGTATTTGAAGATAAACTCACTGGGAAATATACAGCCCCCTTTATCTGATATTCTTGTTTAGAAGCTCCAGCTTATTAGATTGGCTGACTTCAGGATTTAGAAGTCAGCCTCATGGTGAATCTTTCCTTTCAGGTTGGGGTTAAATTTAGAATCCCAGTAAGAACCAAATGGGATACACAAAATGAAAGATATTGTGAGTGCCTTAGTCCAGTGATATTAGCAAATGGGAGCACATTTGACATGAGGAATACTTGTAAGCAGAGAGGCGCAGTGTTAAAATTGGGGGAGAGCACAGACTTTGGAGTTATACCCCAAGCAGTACCACTGTATTTCCTCTCATTATGTGCTTCCTGGAAGCACAAAGGTTTTTTTTTTTTAATTTTAATCAAATCCCGTTTATGTATTTTTTTTCTTTGCTTGTGCTTTATTCAGGTTTTCTATTTCTTTTCTCATGAGTTTTGGTAGTTTGTTATTCTGTCATTGTAGGAATTTGTCCATTTCATCTAGGTTATCTAATTCATTGGTGTACAATTGTTCTTAATATAATCTTAAAAAAAATTTTTTTATGTCTGTAAGGTCTGTAGTACTCCTTTGATTTTTCAAGGACTAGACACAGACTGTTTATAATTCTCTGAATATGTTGTGCTGTTTGCCTTTGTACATAGTATTCCCTCTACCCGAAATACCATTTTCTATCAGGACTTTCAGCTTGAGCATTACCTCCTCATGAAGCCTTCCATAATTGCCTCAGACAGATTGGTGGCCCTGATCTCTGTGTTCCCATTACACTGTATACATTCCTCTATTTAAGAACTTATCTCCGTGGTTATAATTTTTCCTCACTAAACTGAATTCTTAAAATAATTAATTCAATAAGTGTTTATTGAATGTCTGTTTTGCTTCCAGTACTTTGTTCAGCTTTGGAGATAGAGTGGCGAGACAGACAGGCATGGTCTCCACTGATTTCTGATCTATGGACCTTATCATCTGGTGGGGTGACAGAAAAATAAAATAATTGTGATTATGGAAGGTCATATGAATGAAACAAAGGTCTCATACAGAGAATGACGGGAGACCCTCTTAGAAAAGGTGGTCAAGAAAGTCCTCTATGGCTAGGTGATATTTAAGCTGAGACCAAAAAAGGCAAAAGAATGGGACAGCTGTAGCAGAGTGGTAAGAGCATTCCAGGCATAGAGAAGCGTGTGTGAAAGGTCAGATTGGGAAAGCACTTGTTTCAAAGAACAGAAGGAAGACTGGTGTGGCTAGTGCATGGTGAGAGAGGGAAGGAATGTGTGAGATGAGGCAGGGGCCCAATGATGGGCTCAGTTGCTGCCTGTAGGCCATGGTAAGGACTTTTATTCTGGGTGTCTGGGAAGCCACTGCTGATTCTATTTAGAGAATTTGAGTAAGACAGTAGTGGAAGCAGATTCTAGAATAAGTGGTCAGATTTTTATTTTAGATAAGAATTTAGACTGGAGAAGACCTAACTAAGTCAGTCTCTGTCTCTCTGTCACTCTGTCTCTCTGTCTCTGTCTCTATCTGTCTCTCTCCCTGACACACACACATACACAAAGTATTGATTTGACCAAACAAAGGAAAAACGTCAAAGACAAATATCAAACTTGGGAAGAAATATTTACAAGGCTCTTTAACATTGGCAAGTCTCCTTTACACACAATAAAAAAGACAGCTCAGTAGTCAAAGGGTAGGAACTGACAGTTCACCCACCAAAAAAAAAAAAGAAGAAAATATAAATGCCTATTAAATATGTGAAAAGGTATCTAACTTCACTCTTAAAAAAAAAGAAATACAAATTATGAGATCACATTTTTCATGTGCCAGATTGGCAATAGTGTGTTTTAATAACATATTGTGTTGGTGAGACTGTAAAGGAAACAAGAACTCTCACATTGGTGGTGGGAGTGTAAATTGGCTCAACTTCTCCAGAGAGTAATTTGGCAGAGTGTCTATATCAGACTTTAAAGTGGATACACTTCTAGGAATTTATCTGACAAGTAAGAGACATTTTGGTTCATCCATGCAAGGGAAGACAATACAGACCTTGTAAAGAATGAGGCAGCTCTTTGTCAACGATGGGGAAGGATCACATATATATTTTTTCAACCAAAATATATTTTTAAGTGAACAAATAGGTAGAGAACAGTATAAGGTATGCTATACTTGTCTAAGAAGGAAAGGAAAATATATGTTTTCTCTATATACCAATAAGGATTCTTTGCTTGTGTCATCTATCTCTGGGAGGAACAGAAGAAACCAGAAACACTATTTGCCTCTGGGGAAGAGAACTGGGTGGGTGGAGGATGAACGGGGAGCACATTTACTTCTCATTTTATACTCTATGTGTACCATGTGCACATATTGCCTGTTAAAAAATTGAAACAAAGGGAGGGAAAGTGAGGAGACCAGTCAGGAAGCTGTGACAGTAGTCCATGGAAGAGATACTGAGCTAAGATGGTGGTAGGAAGGTGGAGAAAAGTAGACAGTTCAAGATCTTTTTTTTTTTTTTGAGAGAGAGAGAACATCCACAGGATTGCTAATAAGGTCAGTGTGGGAGATGAGGGGAAGCGAAGAATCAAGGCTGAGTCCCAGGTTTTTGTTAAGCAGCAGGATGAGTGGAAGAGTTGGTTATCTAAGCTGGTGTTGTGTGGGCTCTTGAGCTTGACGGCTTAGGCTTGAATTCGACCTATCCTACTCACTAACTCTATGACCTTGGGCAAATCATGCAAGTGCTTTATACTTAGGAGCTCTCATCTGTAAAATGAGAATGCTGATATGACCTACCTACAGGGTTGATGTAAGGATTAAATTAGTTAATACATGTCCATTTTAGAACAGCTCCTGGCCTATGGAAAAAGCATATGGTTGCCACTATCGTTACTGTTATCACTGCAACTGTGACTGCTGCTGTGACTATAACTACTACTGCTTCTCTTTCTCCTCTGTCAGGGAGATGCCCGACCCCTATTATGGGTTCAGTAAATATTTGTGGAAGGATAGAATGCTTTAAAGTTAGTGCATCTATGAAATGAAACTTTTGAAAGTTCCTTTTAGAATTTAAAGAAATGAGATAGTGCGGTTGATAGGTTATGAGATTTGTTCATAACTTTTTCTTTAACTTCCATTTTCTGTGCAGACCCGAAGGCATTGAACGACAGTACAGGAAGAAATGTGCAAAGTAAGTGTTAATAGTGCGGGTTCCTCCGAGTAAGCGAGTGGAGGCAATAATGTGTTAGGAACAGAATTCTTTGGGTACAGTTCTCTGTTGTATCTTTAGCCTTATAATCTCAACTGCCTTCAAACTTCAACTACCCAAATACCAATATGCTTCTCAAAAAGACTAGTCAAAACTACATCTCTGATCAGCTGGCCACAAAAATGGGTATTTTTTTAACATAATTTTTAAATTAATAAAATTAATAAAATTTGCCCAAATTTTGACCAAAACACACAGTCATATCACACTACCACGACCATGATATAGCACATTCCCAGTACCGCATGTGCCCTTTGCAGTCAGTCCCCTTCCTCACCCCTCTCCCCTGGCAATCACAGATCTGCCCTCTATTATGATGGTTTTGTCTTTTCTAAAATTTCCTGTAAGTTCTACAATATGTGTTCTACTACATAGAATATGCATCTGTTACATCTAGTTTCTTTCTCTTAGCGTACTGTTTTTGGGATTCATCCCAAGTTGTTATGTACATCAGTAATTTGTTCCCCTTTATTACTGAGTAGTATTCCATTGCACCACAGCTTGTTTTACCATTTACTCATTGAAGGGCATTTGACTTGTTAATGGTTTTGGCTATTACAAATAAAGCTTCTCTGAACATTCTAGTATAAATCTGGGTGGGAACATTTGTTTTCTCTTGGAGTGAGATTGCTGGGTCATATGGTAAATGTGACATAGTGTAATTAGTGTAATTTAATCCAGGCCTATTTTAGGATCACAAACCCTGGAATTTTGTTTAATGCTGAATATAATTCAGCATTAAACATATGTATTTCCAGCTTTAGGTTAATAGAATATTAAACTATAGTAAGTTAAATCTCATTGACGTGACTACAGTTACATATTGGCTCTCAGAAGGCTCACACTAGGAGAATTAAAGCAGGGAAATGGTTAAGAAGGCATTTTAGTTCACAGCCACACTGGATTCATTAAATTGGTTTTATCAGATCTTATGAGTCTCTTTTATTTAGCTGGAAAAGTAATAAAAATGACCAGCCAAAGAAAGTAAGGCAATTACTACGGTAATTCATGCGCCAACTGTTGCATTTGAGCCTTTATACTCCCTCTTGACACTGCAAAAACAAAACAAAACAAAAATAGACAAACTCTGCAAACAGTTACCCAGGGACCTGAGAAGAAGGGTAGCAGTTTTGATTGGAAAGAAACTAGGAGCAGGAGCCAGTGTTTACCAAACTTGTCTGATGATAATCACTTGGGATGCTAAAGAAAATGACAGATTCCCAGGCCGCACCCCCCAGATTCGCTGAATCAGATCTTCTGGAGGAGGGGCCTAGACATTTGATCAGCAATTTTAACAAGCACCTTCCGTGATTTTTACTGAGTAGTATTGGGAAACACTGGGAAAAGCTCATCATTACTTTATGCCGCACACAGAAACAAAAATATATATTCCCAGAGTCTGAGCATACTTTGTGAAATCACTGTTTTGGGGATCTGGGTTCTGAGGCCTCCCAGAGATTCACTCTGCTGTTCCCAGGTGTGGACTACCACTCTTCTACCAGTCCAGCCGAAGAATGCGCCTGTGACCTTCATTGTGGATGGAGCAGTAGTCAAGTTTGGCCAGGGTTTTGGGAAAACGAATATATATACTCAGAAGCAAGAGCCTCCTAAAAAGGTAATTATGATTGAAGGAGACAGACCGGTTAAATATAGCTATGGGTTTAGCCCTAAATTTTAAAATAAGATGATAGTACATGAGAAAGTGCCCTTTATGGGGGTGTAGCGTTACATCTCCATGAAGGGCAGTTATGTAGGTGTAACATATTATCTAGATGTAACATCTATGTAACATCCGTGTTACATAGAGGTAACATCTACTAATGTGTTCTTGTTCCTTTCCCACAGCTGCCCTGTGAGTAAAGTTAGAAATTGTATGGTTTTTATTTACATCTGTTTCCTTCCAAATTTCTTTTTCCAGTGTGAACAGTTAAAAATGGAATGAATCAGGCTAATTTTTAAATATACTTTAAAAAACCCTTGATAGCAAATGTTAGAAAAATATAATGCAAATGAAACATTGGTACTTTTACTAGAGTAGAGCATAGGGAATATAGTCAAATATTATTGTATGACTGTGTATAGAGCCAGTTGGGTGATAGAGTAAACGGGGTGATCACTTCATAAATTGCATAAATGTTTAACCAGTATACTGTATACCTGAAACTAATAAAATAATAATAGTAGTAATAATAATAATAAAAATAATAATAAAGCAGATCTCATGTGCTGATAACACACACACACACACACACACACACACACACACACACACACACACACCACACACACACACACACACACACTGGCACTGGCACTTTTAGATATGCAGCCTGTCTCAAAGAGGTAGGTGTCATCACCCCCAGCATCTACCTCCCCCAGCTCCCAGGCACGCACACGCATACATACAGACACACAGTTCACAGAGCCTCTTGCTTTGATCTAACTGATTCCTCTTCTGAAACTCCAGGTGATGATGACCAAACGGACTAAAGACATGGGCAAGTTTAGCTCTGTCACTGTGTCTACTATTGATGAAGAGGAGGAGGAGATTGAGGCTGTAAGTGCTTCCGCTCTCAAGGGAATTGAACTGAGGGTGGTGAAGGGAAAGGGCTCTAGAACTAGAGCATCCCAGTAGCAGAATAATTAGAGACTTTGCTCATAGACCTTGCTCTGCCAGTAAGACACTATGATACTGGCCAGTTCCTATGTCCCTGGATTCAGGCCATCTGTAAAATGAGAACCAGGGAGTTGAATTTGATCGGTGATTTTTTTTTCATACTGTTTTTCTGAGATGACTTAGGGGGTTAATCCCTTTTCTTCAGTTTAGATACTGTTGGGCTCAATGATTTCCGGTCCCTTCCAGTCCAGCTCTAATGGTTTAAGAGTCTGCCCTTAGCAGTAGCAGCAATTACCTGGTAATTCAGTATAATGATGTTTACAGAGAGAGATGTTATCTGTTATTTTTTTAAATGGTTTTGGTTGAAACCTGAACTCTTCTGGGTTACTGAAAAGCTAAAGAGTTGAAAGGGAACAGTCCTGCCATTTCAGTAATGATTTCATAATTTGAGTGGTATATAAATTGCTACTTAAGGTCTCTGTTGTTACTCTTTGGTGAGACTGCTGGCTTAAGGATGCTTATTTTTTTTCCCTTAGAGGGAAGTTGCTGACTCGTATGCACAAAACGCCAAAGTGATTGAAAAACAGCTGGAACGCAAAGGCATGAGCAAAAGGCGGCTGCAAGAGCTGGTGAGTGGCTTGGGGTGGCAAGGTGCTGGGCTTGACTATTTGAATCTTTTGGTCTCGAAAACCCTCCAGCAGTCAGGGACATCCTTTAGGAAGTCTTTTGGGGGTTAATGGTTTGGTTGGCTGCCAGATTTCTAACCCTGGGCTGTGACTGTCAGTATACCCTGTTCTGGAATAGTGACCACAGGATCCAGGCCCTACATGGTAGTATTTGTTAGCTGGCCCCTACTAGAATGATATTTTAATCAGCTACTCGTGGTTCAAGGTCAGGAGTTCAAGATCAGGGTTCATGGAACTCTCCCAGGATGTGATGGCATACAATATTGCTACATTGGCGCAACCAGGATTGGGGCTGGTCACTGCATCTTAAAGTGCCAGTACCACCACCAGTTTCCACATTATTCATGGGCTCATTTACAGCATGCACATCTATGTATGATGGTGTCTACATTTTTGTTTTCTTGATAATAATTGACTTACAATATTTCGTTTAAATCAGACATCACCGTATTGCTGCCTCATCAAAAGGTATACCAGTCTATCATAGTGACTGTAGAGGAATTTTTGGTGACAGAGGTAGTGGGGCTCGAGAGCTTCTTACCTTACCATAGTGGTTAGAGCAGTGCTTATCACATTTTCTGAGGGCCAGTGCTTGCTTGCTTTCGTTTTTTTTAATTTCCAATTTGTCAGGAACAGATTTATAACTTATAAAATGCAATAAAAATGAATTTACCTCAATTCTTATTATTTTATTGTTTTTTACTCTATCAAATGACTGTAAAGGTCTCTGAATGCTTACTCTCAATTTGTGTATGTGTCTCGCATGGACTGATAACAAACAATTCATGGACCACACAACTTCAAGTAGCACTGTTCTAGAACAGTACTTTTCTTCCTGTTGTGCCAAAAGCAAGATACTGGTATGCCACGATATTGATTTTCTTGGCCCTTCATGGGTCCTGAGGCTGTGGGATCCCTGCACAGATTGCCTTGTGTTTTTATGCCACTTCGCCATATAATGTTACCATTCTCTTTGTGTTATAACATCAGAAAAGTTGGAAAGCAGTCGCTAGAGTTTTATAATGATTTTAGAACCAGTATTCTAGTTTGTATACTAAATGAGCATGGATGGATAGTGTTTGGGCAGTTAGAATAAGGAAGGAAAGAATTTCATGTCATGTATCAGGACATATACTTTTCTTCCTCCCTAGGCTGAGTTGGAAGCCAAGAAAGCGAAAATGAAGGGGACCTTGATTGACAACCAGTTCAAATGATCAGGACCATTCTCTGAACCCAGGCAAAGGCAAGCATTTAGACCAGGAGGCAAAAGAACTTTTTCTTGACTGCATGGACTGGCTCCTGCTTTTATGCCCCGACATGAGGTTTTATGTTGCCTCCTACATTCAGTGAGGTCTTTGAGTCCATCTAATCTGTTTTCTAGAGATGGGCTTTTCTAAATCTTTCTGAGTATGGGTCTTCTGTGCTATTTTTGTCCACTTGATGTAAACTTCTTCAGCTGTGTAGAAACGCTATGACTAGATCAATGCTGGAGTATCTCTAGCTTCTAAAGTAGCTGTTTTTATTCCTTTTTCAAAGTTAGTATAATGTATAAAGATTTTGAAAAAAATATTATGATGCATCATAGAAAAAAGTAGCATGGATTATATTTAAAGTTATAGCAGGTTAGATGCTTTTAAGTAACTCTGTCTTTCTTCTTAGACTGGCAGGTATCGGCTATGTTTTAACTCTCTGTATTGTCAGAGAAAAATCCATGAAAAGGCAGACTCTGCATAAAGCCTCCTTTATTTCAGATATGAGAGCTATAGGTGAGCCATCCTTTATCAGACTTTGCACTTAAAGAAGAAAAGATGGATTGAAGTAAGGGGATAGGATAGCTGAGATGTAAATGAAAATGGAGCCTCAGTGAGCAACACAAAACAGCTACCATCCTGTCGAACAGCTAAGAATCCTGCTTCCATGTGTGTGCACATGGGAGGAGATATTATAGAGTAAGAAATGATGCTGAGATATAAAAAAAAATATCTGTTGAGTATCTTTTATTTCATATTTGCTATTTGTGGATAAGTCTTTTATATAAGTATTTAATGCCATGCTGCTTCAATGATAGCCGTATGTAGTGTTTGTATTCATGTTTTAATCTGTTCACCTGTATTACAGGGTATTGGGGCAGGAAGAGTGTTTTAACCTCCTTTTATTATCTATAGTGGATAGCACTTATTAGGTGCCCGAGATGTGTATGTGAAGTGCTGTTGGTAAATCCTAGGGCATTTTTTTTTTTTTGCTTTTTTTCTGATTTTCTTATTTGGAAGGAAAAGTAGGTTAGAGTGGGAGTAGACATGAACTAGCAAGAACTGGGAGAAAGAGGTGAAGATCCTAGGAAAGCCCAGGGTGGTACCATCCATCTTCCCAGTCATTCGCCTACATTCAGTGAGGTCTTTGCAAATGAGTCTTACTCTCCACCTCATTTTCTGTTAGGCATGTGGATAAACAACCATAACCTTCACACAATTCCTTGACTTCAACTCCAAACAATGACCTTTACCTTTATCTTCATGCCACTTTAGCTACAGACTGCCTTGGCCACAGCCTGGATGTCATCTACACCACCTCTGAAATCCAATATTCTTTTTTGTGCCCACAGCCTCCTATCATTGCTACTCTCATGCTCTCACTTCCACTAAACCTGTTTGGTTTTGTTTTTAGATTCGAAGGGTGATTATTTTATTGTAGTAATAATCAAAAGAGTTCAAGTTTCCCAAATCCCATAGCCAATAAGTGATGCAGCCAGAAATCTGACTTTACAACTATGCTGAGCCACTACTCCTGTGGGATTTAATATATATACATATATATGTATATATGTATATATATTTATGAGAACAGATTGCAATTTCATTCGGAGACACCAAGTAAAGTGCAATGTAGAGACAATTGCATATGGCCACAGCCGATGAAGTGGTGGCCTTCTTTGGACAGCACTGCTCCATCACAAGGGGAAGGAGGTATCTTCTTTGTTGTCTGCCCCGGATGGTAGGCCAACAGGGGATGCTTTTGTCCTTTTTTGCTTGTGAGGAATATGTACAGAATACATTGAGGACACATAAAGACTTGTTGGATAACAGATACGTTGAACTCCTTGGGAGCACAGCAGCCGAAGTTCAGCAGGTGCTGAATTGTTTCTTCTTGGCACTTCTCATTCCACTTCCAACCCCTCCCGTGATTCCAGTACTGTGTCAGCAATTTGTGCCCCCACAAATGTTAGAGACTGTATATGCCTTTGAGGTCTTCCCTCTGTGGCCACAATTGAGGAAATTCTGGACTTTATGGCGGAGTTTTCCACAGATATTCGAACTCACTGGGTTCACATGGTATTGGATCACCAGCGCCTCCCCTCAGGAGATGCCTTTATCCTGATGAAATCTGCGGACAGAGCGTTTATGGCTGCACAGAAGTGTCAAAAAGAAATGAAGGACAGGTGCACTGAAGTCTTTTGATGTTCTGCTAAGGAAATGAATTTCGTGTTAATGGGGTTGCACTTCAGATCGAAATGGCTTATCCCCACCACCATGTAAGTTACATGCCTCTCTCCTTCCTACACATTTCCAGCTCCTGCAGCAGGTAGTTCTACTGAAGCTGCCATTTATCAGCCCTCTGTGCTTTTGGATCCATGAACACTGCGGCCCTTCACAGCATGCTACCCAGCGGGCACTTAGCTCTTCATGAACGACACAGCATACTATCCCAGCACCCCAGGTTCACCCAGTAGTCTTGGCTACTTCCCTGCAGCTGCTAATCTTAGCGGTGTCCCTCCACAGCCTGGCATGGTGGTCAGAATGCAAGGCCTGGCCTATAATACTAGAGTTAAGGAAGTTCTTAACTTCTTCCAAGGCTACCAGTATGCAACTGAGGATGGACATGAATACACAAATGATCAGGCCATGACTCTACCCAAAAAGTGAGTTTGTTTTTAAGGGGCCCCAGCAATTATACCATCCTCAGAAAGAAGTATATGAAAGATGTATGGTGATTCTCAAACCTTCAGTCATAAGACAGCTTCTAGCAACTTCAGGGAAGTTTGCCTATAATCTGGCTGCTGTACTTTTAGCAAACCTAATTAATAGGACAGAAGGCTTGTGCCCTATCTTTTGGTGGAGTGGGAAACTTGAGCCAGTAAAGCCAAATCCTTATAGCAAGAAGCACGCCTGGCTCCTTGCCGATTGCAAACAGGCATTTAAAATGTGAATTAGAAATCAGATGTCTCCATTGCTTCCAACCAGTGAGGCATCAAAGGTGTTTCTTAAGTTTCATGTCTTGGGGAAAAATAATACTTCACTTATGTCTACCATCTTCATCAGGAACTGTCATGGAAGCTTCATTTTTATGTGTTCCAACTCTTCTCTCTTCATCTCTCTATTTTCTGCATAATCACGCCCTCTTACTAAATAATTCAAGAACAAGGTCTTAGAATACTTAAATCATATACTTAAGAAATAAAACTAATATTTGCCCAACTCTTGGCAATAATGATGTCTTAGAGATACAAACTAATGAAAATGATTTTCAAAACACCTTGGGATAAATGAGAAGAAATAGTGTACACACCTCAACACATACATAGTTAAAAAGTTGGGTCTTTTTTCTCAGCAGGTAGCAGATGAAAATAAGAATGAACCAGGGCACAAAATGAGAAACCAAATACGAAGCACCTATGTGTAATTGGTAAATTCTACTCTGATCTGTAATTGAATATCGTGATTTCATATGTATAATTTATATTGTACTTTTCCTGTTATTGATGGTTTGGACTTTAATAAGAGAAATTCCTGTTTTTAATATCACAAAAAATGAGAATATTTGAACAATGTAGTCGATAGGTCAATGCATTAACTGAATTGAATGCTTGTATATATTAAAATAGCCTTAAACCTTTTTCTGTAATGCCTTAACTGTCAAATAATTAAAACTTTTTGAAGCATTGTAGTCAGCATGCTAGACTGAAAGGTAAACCTGATGTGGTTGAAGTAGGTACTGATGCTGTGTATAGCACTATTTGTTTAGTTGTATTTTTGCTACAAACGTGCAATATTAGAGTCCAGTTAGTACTGCTGCCTCATGTAACTCCAAAGAAGACAGGATTTCACTAACTCAGCGCATGTTTCTTTAAGTTACTCATCGTCCTTTCTTTACTTGAACACAATGCCACACAGAATTAAGTGGCTGCTATTTTTATTTGCTTTGCATGACTTTATGTACACCTTGTAGAACCAAACACCCCCTGTTCACTTGACTAGCAATGGCCTTTAACTGCAGCAGGAAAAAAAAAATGTATGTGAAATTTAGTGGTAACTGGAACTTATGATCAGAAAAAGTTCTTTATACTTGATGCCTTCGATGTTGTCTGCCCAAAGTTCTGAAAGACTTTAAGATAGGCAGTAATATTTATGTACAATACTATTGAGTTTTTGTAGAATTGTTGAATTTGATTATAAAATTCACCTGTTTAATCTCAAAATAAAAAGAATTGCTTAGAGGACTTTCTGTAGCAAATGTTTGGTTACTGGTCTGCATATTTTCTGCAATATTCATCCTAAGATAACTAATCTTAAACCATTTTAATATCTAGTTCAAATTACTCATTTTACTTCATATTTTTTTATTTTTTTTTTTCAATTATAGTTGAGATTCAATAATATTTTATATTAGTTTCAGGTGTACAGCATAGTGGTTAGACATTTATATAAACCTGTGAAGTGATCCCCTAATTAGTCTAGTACCCATCTGGCACTGTACATAGTTGTTGCCATATTATTGACTATACTCCCTATGCTGTACTTTACATCCCCATGACTATTTTGTAACTACCAATTTGTACTTCTTAATCCCTTCACCTTTTCACCTACCCTAACCCACTTCCTATTTGGTAACCATCAGTTTGTTCTCTGTATCAATGAGTCCGTTTGTTTTTTTTACAAATTTAGAATTTTATATTACATTAGATGTTTATGTAAGTAAGAAATGTTGCATTTTCCAAAGGAATTTCCCCTGCTTCCCTGTCTTCGCTATCTTCCTCAGAACAATAAAAAGTAACTACTACTCTGTAGATAAGCTGCTCCATTGTGCTGGGCACTGATTATAACTTCATGTTTCAAGTCATTATCATCTCAAAAAACTCCCTTTCATTTCACTGCAGTCTCTGCACTGTTTCACAGTAAAAATGTACTCTGCTCGAATTCAAAGAGCCTGAACAAAAGCTAGAGGCCCAAGGATTTTAGGTATGATTTAGTAACAGTGTCTACCAGCACAAACCTTCTATTTATTCATATTATTAAAACTACAGTACTAAAAATGAAAGCTGCTTTAACGAAAAAGGAACTCAAAAATAAGATCATTAAATATAACTAAATACATTTTGAATATAAATTCCATATATTTCTACTGACATCAGGTAAATATCTAAACTATCTATCTTGAATTTTGGACCAAGAAAAAGGTCAGAGACAATTACAAAAAGGTGTTTCATATTATCAGGTCCTTTTTGAAAACAATGAGGTCCTCTGGGATAATCACTTAGTCTTTCTTTTGACCAGAGATTTCTGCTGGTCCTTCTGTCGGTAATCCATTTATGTCTGCACCCATATAGTCTACTTTGCTTTTATCATTGGATTCTTATATAGCTTTTCTTTATCCAATCACCTATTGATGGACATTTAGGTTGCTTCCATATCTTGGCTATTGTAAATAGTGCTTAAGTGAACATAGGGGTGCATATATCTTTTTGAATTAGTGTTTTGGTTTTCTTCAGATAAGTACCAGAAGTGGAATTGCTGGGTCATAAGGTAGTTCTATTTTTAATTTTTTGAAGAATCTCCCAACTGTTTTTCATAATGGTTGTGCCAATCTGCCATCCCACCAACAGTGCACGAAGGTTCCCTTTTCCCCACATCCTTATCAACACTTGTCATTTGTTGATTCATTGATGATAACCATTCTGACAGGTATGAGGCAATACCTCATTAGGTTTTAATTTGCATTTCTCTGGTGATTAGTGACTTGAACATCTTTTCATATGTTTACTGGCCATCTGTATGTCCTCTTTGCCAAAATATCTATCCAGGTCCTTTGCTCATTTTTTAATTGGAGTGTTAGATTTCTTGATGTTGAGTTGTATGAGTTCTTTATAAATTTTGGATATTTCATTGGTGAATTTCTTGTGGGATATATCATTGGTGAATTTCTTCTCCCATTCAGTAGATTGTCTTTTCATTTTGTTGATGGTTTACTTTGCTGTACGGAAACCTTTTAGTTTGATGTAGTCCCATTTGTTTATTTGTTTATTTTCCTTGCCTGAGGAGATATATCAAAAAATATTATTACTAAAAGCAATGTCAAAAGTTTACTGCCTATGTTTTCTTCTGGGGTTTTATGGCACCAGGTCTTACATTTAAGTCTTTAATCCATTTTGAGTTTATTCTTGTGTATGGTGTAAGAAGGTGGTCCGGTCTCATTCTTTTGCATGTATCTGTACAGTTTCCCAACACCATTTGTTGCATTGACTGCCTTTACCCCATTGTATTTTCTTGCCTCCTTTGTCATACATTAAAAGAACTTTTAGGTATGAGTTTGTTCCTGTACTTTTTTATTCTGTTCCACTGATCTATGTGTCTCTTTTATGCCAGTACCATGCTTTTTTGATTACTATAGACTTGTTGTTAGTTTGATATCAGGTTTGCACGATACTATCAACTTTGTTCTTTCTCCAGATTGTTGTGGCTGTTGAGGGTCTTTTGTGTTCCACATAAATTTTAGGATTATTTGTTCTAGTTCTGTCAAAAATGGGGATTGCATTGAATCTATAGATTGCTTTGGGTAGTATGGACATTTTAACAATGTTAATCCTATCCATGAGCACAGTATGTGCGTCCATTTATTTGTATTTTCCGTTTCTTCAGTGTCTTATAATTTTCTGAGTACAGGTCTTTTACATTTTAATTTATTCCTAGGTATTTTATTGCTTTTGATGCAATTGTCAATGAGATTGTTTTCTTACTTTTTCATTCCGATAATTTGTTATTGGGGTATAAAAATGCAACTGATTTCTGAATATTAATTTTGTATCCTGCTACTTTACTGAATTCATTTCTAATAGTTTTTTAGTGGAATTTTTAGGGTTCCGTATATATAGTACCATGTCATCTACAAATAATGACAGTTTTACTTCCTTTTCAATTTGGATGCCTTTTATTTGTTTTTCCTGTCTGATTGCTGTGGCTAGGGCTTCCAATACTATGTTGAATGAAAGTGGACATCTTTATCTTGTTCCTCATCATAAGGAAAACACTTTTAGCTTCTCCCCATTGAGTATAATGTTAGCTCTGGGTTTGTCCCATATGGCCTTTATTATGTTGAGCCATGTTCCCTCTTTTCTACATTGCTGAGAGTTTTTACCATAAATGGATGCTGGATTTTTTCAAATGCTTTTTCTGCATCTATTGATACAATCATGTAACTTTTATATTTCATTTTGTTTATGTGTATATCATGTTAATTGATTCACAGATACAGAACCAACCTTACATCTCAGGAATAAATCCCACTTGATCATGGTGTATGATCTTTTTAATGTATTGCTGAATTTGGTTTGCTAATATTTCATTGAAGATTTTTACATCTATTTTCTTCAGGGATTAATTTTTTTTGTAATGTCTTTGTCTCTCATTGGACTCAAGGTAATGGTGGCCTTGTAAAATGAGGCTGGGAGCCTTCCATCCTCTTGAATTTTTTGGAATAGTTTGAGAAGGATAGCTGTTAGTTCTTTTTTTTTATTTTTGGTAAAATTCATATGTGAAGCCATCTGGTCTGGGACTTTTGTTTGTAGGATTTTTTGACTACTAATTTGATTTGTTTGTAGTAATTGGCCTTCGGCTTTTGTTTCTTCTTGATTCAGTCTTGTAAGATTGTCTGTTTCTAGATATTGAACCATTTCTTCCAAATTGTCCAATTTGTGGCATTTAATTGTTTGTAGTATGTTCTTATAATCCTTTCTGTTTCTGTGGTGTCAGTTGTCACTTTCATTCCGATTTATTTAGTTGAGGTCTCTTTTTTTTCTTCATGAGTCTGGTTAATGGATTATCAGTTTTGTTTATCTTTTTAAAGAACCAGCTCTTGGTTTCATTAATCTTTTGTATTTTTTAAAGACTCTATTTTGTTTATTTCTGCTCTAATTTTTATTATTTCCTTCATTATGGTCACTTTGGGCTTTGTTTGCTGTTCTTTTTCTAGTTCCTTTAAGGGTAGGGTTAGATTGTTTTTTGAAAATTTTCTTGTCTTGAGGTAGGCCTGTATTGGTATGACTTTTCCTCTTAGAAGTGTTTTGCTGTGTCCCATAGATTTTGAGTCATTGTATTTTCATTTACATATGTCTCAAGGTATCTTTTGATTTCCTTGATCTCATTGTTAACCAATTAATTGTTGAGTAGAATGAGATTGTGTGTTTTTCAGGTTTTTTTTTTTCTTTTTTTTTAAGGTAAAGAACATTTTTACACACAGAGAGCTATTCCAGTGTCCACAGTATTAACATTGTAAGTAAGCCAGCCTTAGTATTTTGAAGGGGATGCACTGTCATGGCATCTCTAAAACAGCAAACCCTTTGCATGCTTATCCATTATCTAGAGTGACAGGACTACGGAGAGAGCATCCAGACTTCTCGTTTATCTTTTTTTTTCTGTTTGTACAGATCAGCTGTCTATTCTGACTGCATTTTAAAAATAAAAAATATATTGGTTAAGCATTGCCTCAAGTTCTATTTCATTTTTGGCTAAAATTCATAGAAGATTAAGTAGCAAGAAGAAATTAATTGAGCCTGACAAAAACGTATGAATTGTTTCTTCACCCTGAATACTCTGCAACAAATTTTTTTTTTTTTTTCTTAATAATTTTTTTTTTATTTTTTCAGTTCGAGTTGGCATACAATATTAGTGCTTAGACATCTAAATAGCTCACAAAGTGATCACCCCAATAAATCTAGTGTTCCTCTGACACCATACAGTTATTACAATAGTGTTGGCTATATTCCTTATGCTATTCTTTATATCTCCATGAGTATTTTGCATTTGCCCATTTGTACTTCTTAATCAATTTCCCATTTTTTACTGACCCTCCCAACACCCCCTCCCATCTATTAACCCTCAAAATGTTCTCTGTCTCTATGAGTTTTTTCCTGGGTTTTATTGTTTGTTTGTTTGTTTTGTTTTTAGATTCCACATGTACATTTGTCTTCCTCTATCTGACTTACTCTACTCAGTACAATACCCTCTAGGTCCATCATGAAATATCTTTTTCCAGCTCATTACTTTTAGTCTGTGTGTGTCTTTCAGTCTGAAGTGAGTCTCTTGTAGGCAGCTTATGTAAGGGTCTTGTTTTTTTATCCATTCAGCCACCCTATCTTTTGACTGGAACATTTAATTCTTTTTCATTTGAAGTACTCGTTAATAGACATATAGTTATTGTCATTCTTTATTTAGATTTTTGATACATATTTTTTTTTTCTTCTAAAAGAAGGTCCTCCAACATTTCCTGTAATACCAGCTTGGCGATGATGAACTCCTTTAGCTTTTTCTTGTCTAGGAAGCTCTTTATCTGTCCTTTGATTCTAAATGATAGCTTTGCTGGATAAAATAATCTTGGTTGTAGGTCCTTGCTTTTCCTCACTTTGAGTATTTTGTGCCAATCCCTTCTGGCCTGCAAGATTTCTATTGAGAAATCAGCTGACAGTCTTATGGAGAGATCCTTTGTAGGTAACTAATTGTTTTTCTCTTGCTGGGGCTTGGGACTGGTCATCAAGAGGTATAGGGTACTCAAGACCACAGCTGCTTCTTTGGGTTTTGTGAGCCTTTGAGATACTTTATGAATGTTCGCAGCAGGAGCTAAGACAGTCCTTTTGTATGGAATAAATCACTGGAGGCAGTTTGGGTGAGCCTGCAAGTTGAGAGAGGTGGAGTCTCAGGGAATACCCTGGGTGAAGTGATTTGTGTTATCTAAGTTGATGGTGACTCCTATACAATGATACCTGTGTCTGCATGCTGGAGTGGGGAGGGCTCCACGAAGGAACAATGGCTTCTGCTTGCACCTCTGTCCAGGAGAAGGCTACCCCTCCAGCCCTTGCCCTGAAGCCTGGCAACTCGGTACCTTCCCGTATATCCCTGGTGTCCCTCAAGCAGCTGCCCCAGTGCTGGGGATCAGAGCTAGTGAGACCATCAGCAAGTAAGGCTGGGCATGAGTCCTTTAGGAGGAATGGTCTCCAACTTGCCACAGCCTTTCTGTCTCAGTCAGCCACAAACTCTGCTCATTTTCACAGCCAGAGACTGTGTGGACTTCTCTTCCCAGCACTGGAACCCTAGGCTGGGGAGCCCAGTGTGCGGCTGGGACCTCTCACTCCTCAGGTCAGGGAGGGTTTCTGCAGCCAAGATAGCCCTCCTGATTTTCGATTACCACGTGTGGTTGTGGGACCGGGCCTTTTGCATCTCCCCTCTCCTATTGTTTTGAGGTGACCTGTTATTTTGGCCCTAGTTATAAGGATTCTGTTTAGCTAGACCTCAGGTGACTCCGCATGCTGGTTGCTCTGTAGTTTTGCTATAATTTGGTGTGGTCGCTAGAGGAGGTGTGCACAGCCCCAACCTTCTAGGTCATCTTGCAAGGACCAGTTTTTTTTTTTCTTTCTTATATTTTTAGTTTCATAGCATTGTAGTCACAGAAGTCACTTAATATATGATTTAATTATTCTTAAATTTATTGAGACTAGTTTTGTGGCTTTATATGTGGTTTATCTTGAAAAATGTTCCATGTACACTCGAAAAGACTGTATATTCTGCTGATTTGGGGTGAAATGCTCTAAATATGTCAATTAAATCTGTCTGGTCTCGTGTGTCATTTAAGACAGCTGTTTTCTTATTGACTTTCTGTCTGAAAGATCTGTCCTTTGATGTCACTGGGATGTTAAAGCCCCTACTATGAGTGTATTACCGTCGACCTCTCCCTTTATATCTATCAGTATTTGTTTTGTATATTTAGTTGCTCCTTTGTTGGGTACATATACATTTACAAGGTTTATATGCTCTTGTTGGACTGATCTTTTTATTATAATGTAATGTAGCTCTTTGACTCTCATAATAGCCTTTGTTTGTTTTAAAGTCTATTTTGTCTGATAGAAGTATTGTCATCCTGGCCTCTTGTTTTGTTTTGTTTTCATTTGTATGAAATATCTTTTGTCATCCCTTTACTTTCTGTATATGTCTTTCGATCAGAAGTGCATCTCTTATAGACAGCATATGTATGAGTCTTGTCTTTTTTTTCTCCCTCTTCAATACCCCTCCCCCCACTTCCCCCCTGACCCATAGATCTTGCTTTTTTCCCCTTAAGAACTGGATCTCTGAAGGCCGGACATCCCCTCCCACATGCTCGTGGTGCACACCTGGGGCCTGGCAGCCCCTGTGCACTCAGGGGGTCTGCCACACCCAGGGTATGGTCTGTTGCACCCAAGGTATGGTCTGTGGCTCCACCTGGGGCGTGAACCCAGGACCTTCTGTGTACAAAGCAGACATGCTAACCACTACACTATGGAGCCACCTCTGGGTCTTGTTTTCTTGTGTGTGTGTGTGTGTGTGTGTGTGTGGTGTGTGTGTGTGTGTACACAGATCCCACGTTGCATTTAGCTGTCATGTCCCTTTAGTCTCCTGATCTATGACAGTGTTCCAATAGGTGTGGGATGATATTTCATGGTTTTGATTTGCATTTTTCTAATAGTTAGTGACATGTGTATATTTTCTTTGGAAAAATGTCTATTAAAGTCCTTTGCCCATTTTCAATTGGGTTATTTGATTTTTTATTGTGAACATATTTTTATTTGCTAATTTTTATCTGTATATCTTCTTTGTGAAGAGTTTGTTCAGATCTTTTGCCCATTTTAAAACTTTTTATTTTTGAGTTTTAAAAGCTTTTTATATAGTCTAGATATAAGTCTTTTATTATATATGTGATTTGCAACATCCCCCAGTCTGTGGGCTGTCTTTTCAGTCTTTCAATAGCATAGGACCTTTCATGACACAAGAGCATACAGATTTTCTTCAATTTTTTTTTTCTAGAAATTGTACATTTTATATTTAGGCCTATGATTCATTTTGAATTAATTTTTGTATAAGATGTGAGGCATGTGTTGAGGTTCTTTTTTTTATTTTTATTTTTTGTATACAGATGTCCAGTTTTTCCAGCACCATCTATTGAAAAGATTTTCCTTTTTCCATTCAATTGCCTTTGTCAAAAATCAATTGACTATATTTTGGGGCTTTCTCTTCTGTCTCTTTTCTATCTTTGCACCAATGCCACACTATCTTCGTTTAAGTATTATAACTTTATAGTAAGTCTTAAAATCAGATATTACGTTCTTCTAACTTTGTTCTTTTTAAGAGTTACTTTGGTTATTCTAGTTCCTTTGTTTTTCCATATAAATTTTAGAATCAGCTTGTTGATATCTCCAAAATTCTTGCTGGGATTTTGATTGTAATTGTGTAAAATCTAAAGATCAAGTTGGGAAAAATTAACATCTTAATAATATTACATCTTCCAACCCATGAACATGGTATTTCTCTCCATTTATTTATATTTTTGATTTCTTTCATCACTGTCTTGTAGTTTTTCATGTACAGATCCTACACGTACTTTGTTTAAATTCATATCTAAGTCCTTTATATTTTCTGGTGTTATTGTAAACCTTACCTCTTTTTAAATAAAATAATTTCAGGGGTGTATTTGCAAACTCACTAGGCCTATTCAGATATGAACTTAGGCTGAAATTCCATTTATCTCTTGATCCCATGCCCTAAGCCTTCAGTTTGACTTGTCTCACAGTGGCATTCTAACTCCCCAGAGCCAGCATTTAAGTATTGCCCTTTGCTAATTGACAGTAACTCTGGAAAATCGCTGCAGGACCTTTTGGGAAAGGCCCTAAAGAAACTTTGTATCACACACTTGTGGCAATGTCAAGGGCATGCATATCTCTTGGTTCAAAGGTCTCTTGGTAAACCAGTAAACCAGTTTAGAATAACAGGTCTGAGAAGTGGGCAAGAAGCAAAAATATTTCATTACAATAACAGCAATTGGAGCTAGGTATACACAGGCCAGACTCACATTTCTTTCTTTTTTTTTTTTTAATGTCACACAAAGCTGTATGGTAATACTTCCCAAATATTTAAGGCCACTGGCAATGATTCCTAATTATCAAACATTTTGATTGACACTCTGGACTTGATTTCTATTATAGCAGCCATGCCTAATTGCAAAAATTGAAAATCTTACCTCTCTTTAATGTGATAACATCTGCCCTGCAAGCTCCTAATTTAGAATCAGTTCTACAATCTGGTTTACCTAAATAGATGAGTGTCCGTATCTTGTAAATGAGTGGAGTCTGATTTCATGAATTTATGATTTCAATATTCAGTGGGTCCTCACCACAGCTAGCCAATCCTTCTACTATATGTCTTGGGTCAGCCACTTTCCTGTTTTCCTCAGTAACAATTTACAGCCTTTACCACTTTCCCCAAACCTCTCTGCCTGACAGTCTTTCTCAGCAGATGATTTCCCTCCCCAAAGCACCAAGAACATAGGGGCACACTTAGTTGTAACCGCTCTCATCCTTTTCTCTTTCTAGTCTCTGAGACTAGGAAGAGGTGGCCCTATTCCTGCTCAAAGCTAATCTGCTACCTCTTATTCGATCAACTGATATATATTAAGTATCTCTTATGTGCTAGATACAGCAGGTCCTCGAATAATGTTTCATCCAACATCATTTGGTTATAATGTCGATAAGAAAAAAAATTGATTCCTGGCAGGAGCCACTGTCAGTGTGGAGTTTGCACGTTCTCCCCATTGTCTGCATGAGTTTTCTTCCAGTACTCCAGTTTCCTCCTACATCCCAAAGATGTACACATTAGGTGAATTGACATGTCTACACTGTTCCAGTCTGAGTGAATATAGGTATGTGTGTGAGTGCACGCTGTGATGGAAGGGCATCTCGTCCAGGGTTGATTCAGGCCTTGCACCCTGAGCTGCCAGGACAGGCTCCAGCCACCTGCTGGAATAAGCAGGTTAGAAAATAATGGTCTTACTTGTTTTTACTCATCTTTCTTAAATGGACGTATAGCTCACATTTATTTAAGTGTTTAATATTAGAAGTGTTTTGGCTCTTTATTTAGAAGTTTGGTGATGTTTTTGTGACCAGAAATATGCCATGGGAACTTATGTCTTGTTTATATCAATTAGCCTATAGTAAAATTGGTCTTGTTATACATCTTTTAGCTTAAAGTTATAATTTCCAAGAACCTATTGACAATATTAAGTGGGGACTTACCATATTGTACTTGGAGCTGGGGACATAGTGGAGAACAAAACAGCTATGATTTTGAGGGCAGGGATGACAAACAAATAAGTGAACAAGAAAATTATTAGTTAAAATAGTATAATGTGATAGAGAATGACAGGTGGTCAGGGATGGACTCTGAGGAGGGGCCATTTGAGCAATATAAAACCTGAAGGATGAAAATGAGTCAGTCAGGTAAAGATCACAGGGAAAGTATTCCAAATAATGGCAGCAGAAAATACAAAGGCCATACAGAGGGATAAGCTTAGCATGTTGGAGGAACAAAAAGAAGGCCAATGTGACTAGATTATATTGAGTGAAGAGAGAGCAAACAAGTAGTAAGAGTGAGGTCAGAGGAGTGATCAGAAGCCAGGCCATGTATGGCCCCTTATAGGCCCAAATAAGGATTTTGGATCTTAAAAGTACAGTGGGAAATTATTGGATACCTTAAAGCAGAGGAGTAACAGGATTTATGTTATAAAATCATCCTAGCTGCTACGTGGAGAATGGCTTGTTGTTGGGGAGCAAGACTGGAAGCAGGGAGAAGAATTAGGAGACTCTTATTATAGTTCAGGTGAGAGATGAGAGTGGCTGGACCAATGTAGTAAAGGAATAGTTGAGTAAGTGAATGAAGATGTGTTTTGGAGGTTTCCTTATCGGGATAGATTGGATGTGAGGTAAATCAAGGACAACTTCTAGATTTGTGGCTAGAATAACTGGGTGACCTGAAGTGCCATTTACTGAGATAGGGAGGAACAGCCTTTGGGGGAAAGCCAAACATTCTGTTTTGGACATGTTATGTTTGAAATGCCTATTGGCTATCGAAGTGGCAATGTTAGTTAGGTATGCAGTTGGATATGTATCTAGAGCTCAGTTGGAGAGGTCTAGCTAGAGATATAAATTTGAGGGTTTTCAGTATATAGATGTTATTCAAAGCCATGAGACAGCTTGAGATTCCTAAGATGTCAGTGTAAATAGCGAAGAGAATAGGTCCATGGATTGAATCCTGGGGCACTCCATCATTTACTAGTCAAGTGATAAGAAGACTGAGTAGATATGGCTAGTAAGGTTGGAGGAAAATAGAGTGAAATATCCTGATAGCTAAGAGAAGTGAGTGTTTTATATCTTTCAGGGACCAGCTGGAAAACAGAAACCACATTCAGAATTTTAAACAAAAAGAAGTTAACATGAGGAATTGGTTACTGAGAGCTGTTCTTAGCAAGAGCTGAGAAGCCAAGGAGGGGGATGGTGAATTAATTCAGAAATTTAGCAACAGCAGGAAATTGCTTCATTTCTAATTGCTTCACCTCTACTGGAGGTGAAAGTAGAAGATGTTATTACCCAAGTCCAAGATCAGTGACTACCCGGCAGAAGCAAGAAGGCTGGCCCAGGAGGAGCTGCTCCATGGAGGGAGGGCCTATCCAGTGGCAGCCACAGAGTAGATACAGTCACTGCTAGAGATGACACTCAAAACGGAGGGACAGGAAGGGGAATAACCTGGATTTTCCCCTTCTTCTGCTCTCCAGTGATGCCCATTGTCCTACTCTATCAGTAAGTCAGAGAGGAAGAGTACCTAGGAAATGTAGTTGTCTGCTCTACACAGCAGAGCAGGAGAAGAGGCGGAATGACTCCAAGAACAAATAGGCAAATGACCAGCACATATAAGTAAGATGAGGCCTTAGAGATGACATTTAGCAATATGGAGGTCGTTGATGACCTCGACAAGAGCAGTTAGGTAGAGTGGTGTGAGCAAAGGCCTGATAGCAGTGAGTTCAAGAGCAAATGGGAAAAGAGGAATTGGAGGCACTGAATACAGACAACTTTTTTTTTGGTGCCTTGCCGTAAAAGGAAAGAAGAGGAATGGGGTAGTATGTAGAGTGGGAAGTTAAGATCGATAGTAGATATTTTCAAGGTGGGAGAAATAACTGCATATTTGAATGCTGATGAGGAAAAAGTGAAGAGAGAAGTAAAGATTGATCATTCAGGAGAGAACTACTGGAGTGATATACGTGAGTAGTCAGGCAGGGATGAGATCTGCTGCACAAGTTGTACAGTAATAAGTTTTGTAGAAAATAGGTCTATATAATCTTCATCACTCAAGTTTGGAAAAGACCTTTAAAATCATGTGCTCTAACCTCTCATATGCAGGAATTCCCTGTGCAGCCCCCCAGATACATATTGGTCTAGCCTTTGCTTGAAAGTCTCTGGTGATGGTAAACTTACAATTTCCCAAAGCTGCCATTTCCATTTTATAACAGATATAATTGTTAGAAAAATGTTCCTTTTCAAAACAAGATGTAATTAGTGCCTTGTTCTCAATTGGGTTATAGTTTGGACAAACTAGCTATAAGGATCATTTGGGGTCAACGGAAAAAAAAATATGTGCTATTAGATGAATTGAAAATTTGTTTAAAGGTAGAGATTGTTAGCTGAAAAAAGCAGTTTGCAGAACAGTATATAGAGTGGTCTTATTTGGTTTTTATATAACTATCTGTTCATGTGTATACACACACATATGAAAAGAGAGATCTGGAGGGATATGCATTAAGATATTAACAGTGTTGATCTCTGGGTAATGAGAATGTATCATTAAGTTCCAGCAGAACTTCAATGAACAGTTCTTAAACTGTTTAGAGAGTAGAAAAAGATAACTTCCCTCAATTCTTTATATGAAAATAGGATAACTAATTCCAAACTTGACAATGATAGCAGGAAAAAAGAAATATATAGACCAGTCTCACCTACAAATATAGATATAAATTCCTGAATATAGATATAAAGGTTCTAAATAAAATATCAGCAAGTAGAATTCAGATGAAATTCTAGAGACATTTTCATTGATGTCAGGAACAAGACTAGGATGCTTGCCATCACTGATGTTACTCAATATTATTCTGGAAATTCTACCTTACCAAATAAAATGAGAAAATTGAGAAGTTAGATGTTAGGGACAAATTCTCAAGTTACCTTAAATAATAGATATTTATTGTAAGGATACATATGGGAATGAGGAGCTAGGAATAGAAAAAAAGTCTTAATTATAATAAAAGGTATCTATTAAAAAATCCTACAGCAGGTATCATACTTAAAAGCTTGCCTCCTGAAAGTGGCAATGAGACAAGGATTCCCTCTGTTATCGTTGTATTAGAAATCCTAGCCAGTACAATAAGAGAAGAAAAAACAAAAAAAATTAAAGATTTGGAAAGGAAGAAATGACACTTATCATTTGTAGAAATTGTACATAGAATATACAAAAGAACTGAAAGATAAACATTTGAATTGATAAATAAATTTTAAAATGTTGCTGGACATGTGGTCAATATCAAAAAAAAATTGATTGTATTTTTGTATATAAGCCACAAGCAGTTGAAAACTTTAAAAATATAGATATTAAGTCATTACAATAGTATAAAAATACCTAGAGATAAGTATAGGAAAAACATGTGCAAGAAAACTATAAAATTTTATTGAGAAAAATTAAAATCTCAATAAATGGAGTATCATACCATCATATAAGACTTGAAGACTTGATAGCTTTAAGGTGTCAATTCTCCATAAGTTGATTTAAAGATTCAGAGACCGCATTCAAAAGTGCCAACAGTTATATGTTTGTGAGGGGAAGACATGACAAGCTCATTTAAATTATATGGAAATGAAAAGGTCCAAGAATAGCTAAAGGACTCTTGAAGAACTTGATGGGAAAACTTTTCCATTAGATATTGTCTTATTATGTAGTGAAAGTAATTAAAACCTCATCTCTCATCTAAGGAACAACTGAAAGCAGAACTGATTCACTTTGTAATTGGAATGATTAGGGTGCATCGAGGTAATACTTCCTAAATAGCAACTTTATAGGCCTGTGATTCTCTGTGTCTTAAAATTTCTACAATTAGAGTCATAGCTTTAGGCGACAGTCTTCATGAAAATGTATATGCTCAGTGGCAAATCTGTGTGCAGAAGCAGAATGAGGCCCCATCACAAATGCTGACTTTTTTCTAGAAGTGTATATTTCATTTTTTTCCCTGGGCATCATATTGCTGCTGCCAGTTTTAAAAGTTGTTGCTACTTGCTCATGGTTACTCATAGATGACAAACTGGCGTCCTGAGAGAAGCATAGTTGGCTGCCTAGCCCATAAGCCGAGTGAGTTCTTATTCTAACTGCTCCCTGCATGTGAGGACCCTTTCTTCTCAGAACAGCAAGGCACTGTTTTTGAATGATTGCCCATCTAATTCCTGTGTGGATTTTAAAAGCCCGTCTAAGTGGGCAGTGTACTTATCTTTTGTTACTCTAGTACCTAACATGCCACCTGTTCTATTTCATCATTACAGCAGCAGTTTTTCCTTTGGAGCTTATAATTAGTTTTCCTTTGTAATTTTGTACATTTTGTATTTGCCTACTAATTAGGTTTAATCCTGACTCCTGTAATTCTTGTCTGCTCATAGACAAGTGTTTTTCTTTATTGTCAACTCTGAAATAATTTTCTGATTGGTTTGTAATATTTTAATACCTACATAGTTTTATTTGCCATTAGCCAGATTTTGCCATTAGCATAACTAACTATTATTGTAACAAAATAATAGTTATCTACTGAAGCCTTCGAATGTAGGTGTTGTTTAGGAAATAGTTTTGGTAAAAAAAAGTTTGTGAATTTAGGAAGTAGGTAAAAAGTTTGTGAATGGTGAAAAGGAACACAGTGTCATAACATGTTCTCTAAATAATATAGATGCCTCCTGGTACAAACTAATTAAATCCATGGGAGGAAAGACAGATCTGTGTGACCAAGGATAAGGCACCTTGAAATCTGAACACCATTTGGACCTGACTACTCAAGTATATGATTCATTCTGTAGTTTCAATTAAGACCCCCAATACCACTTGGAAATCCTATCGTATGTCCCTGGTCAGCTCCTCTTCAGTGTCTTGAAGTAGCCATTCCACTTTCCTCCAGCCCCAAACCTGGACCAGCCACCCTTTGCAACAGAAGGACTGTTTTCATTTTCAGCCTCTCACTTACTGGTCCACGGAGTCAAATCAAATGCAACAGCATCCCCTGTCCCATCTGTAGTATACACTGTATGTGTTTCCTCCCCCTTCAGGACTGAAGAGCTCTACCTGCCCCAGACAGCCCTGAGCTGTCAGACCCCTTTGGGGTTTGCCTCAGCTGAAGAGAGCCGCTTTGCCCAAGAGCATGATCCCTTCGCAGGGCAGCTTGCATCCAATGAATGACGGGTGAGGGTGTATAAAGGCCTGGCCTCCTGGTCCCAACTCCTAGCTTCTGAGATTCCCATGGGGAACTCCATCAAACCTGCATTGCAGCCTATCGTCTCCCTCCTCCAGACCTCCTTCCATTTCTTCTCTTCCGTGGCTGGAGAGCTCAGGAGCGCGCCTTAATAAATACTCTGCACGCTGCTCTCCCTCTCAGAGTCAGCTACTAAGCAAACTCAACCTGCAACACTCTCTTCTCCTCCCTCCTCCTGCCTCTCCTCCCTCCTCCTCCCTCCTCCTGCCCAAGGGTGAGCCGAACTCCCCCAACCCCACCGCCTCTGTGTTCGCAGGTCCTGTTCCCCTCACCTCCCCTTGGGCCTTTCTGAGGAACCATATTGCTTATGGTTCCATCAATTCTGTCCTCTCTCTTTTCTGTAACTTCAACCTCTCCCTGTCTCTCTCTTCCCCTTTACATGGAAATTTGAACAAATACCTCCAACAAAAACCTCTTTTGACACAGAGTCCCCTGCTAGCTTCTTCCCCTTCACAGTATTAAACGTCTGAAATAAGCCCATTGCAGTCTGGCCTCTGCGTCCATTACTCTGCTAAAAATATCTCCCAGTTCAGCTCTATCTTACTCTACTTCTCTGGTGCATCTAGCTTTGATAGCCATTGTCTCCTCCCTGATTTCCAGGACAATTGACTCTCTCCTACTTTCTTTACATTCCTTAGATGCTTATGGTGTCCAGAGCTACATCCTTAGCCCTCTTCTCTTCTTATTCATCATCTCATTCATAACGATGACTTCATCTACCCCCATGTGCTGAAGATACCCAAATTTTTATCTCCAGCCGAGACCTCTGCTGCCAAGTGATAACCCTTTTATATCCAAGCAGCTATTAGACATCCCCACCTCCATATCCCACAAGTACCTCAAACCCAACATATCCACGGTGGCCATATCCAACCCTTGTCCCAGCCCAGGTCCCCCCTGTGTTCCTGAACTCAGTGAATAGCACTTGCATGTACCCAGTTACTCAAACCTGAAAATTGACACCCCCCTCGGCACAACTTCTCTCCCATGTCACCTACTTCTCATCAACTACCACGTCTTGTTGATTCTGTTTATTTAAGGATTCTTGAATTCCTCCTTTACGCCCTCCCTGACAATGTCCTAATTTGGGCTTTGAAACTCTATAACCCAAATGACTGCAATAGCCTCCCCACCAGTCTCCCTGCCTTAAAGCCCTGCTCTACTCTCTGCTGCCAGAGCAGTGTTTCTTAAAAGTAATTTGGATATGGCACTCGCCTGTTCAAAATGCCCCAGTGGCTCCCTATTGCCTTTAGGATGAAGTAAAAAGTCCTTTAACTGGCGCCTCTTGGATCTAGATGCTGCCTGCTTGGCTTCATCATCCCCACCCCCACCCCCAGCAAGCACTTTATATTCTAGCAAACTGGACAACTTGAAGTGCTTTGAACATGCCTCATTCTCTCACATCTCAATGCCTCCTTTGTGCATGTCCTTTCCTCTGGACAGCTGCCTTATTACTCCTCCCTCCCCGAGGCCCCATTTATTTTTCAAGTGTTCTTATACAATTTCCTGACTTTCTGAGGCTGCCTTAGGCCCTCATACTTCCCATCCTCTTTACAGACACCATTGGACTTATCACACCCTACCCAGCCCCTCCCTTTCCATGCCTGCCTTTCTACCAAACTGCGTTCCTTGAAGCCAAAAGTAATCCCAGTACTTAGCATGGGGTTTGGTCAATGGTTGCCACACTGTAAGAGCTTATTGGATAAATGCATCAATGAAGCACAAGTGGATAATGAGGGGGAAAGGGAACAAGAGGCTTGATGTGAGACAGAAGATCAATGCATGTGTCTCAAAATTTTGCTCTGGCTGGACATCCTGTCTTTGGTGTCTGACAGACCCAGATTGTCCCCAAATGCAATCTGCTTTTGCCCAGAGGTCTGTGGGGGTGGCTGGGATGTCCTCACCTCTCTGCATTAGGAAAGGAGCACAAGCGAACCGGAGCCTGCAGAGCTCTGCTGTGCAGCCAGGCATATGACCCTTGCCCACTGCTCAGTGACCATTCCCATTTGTGTCTATGATCACTGCAGGTCTCCAAGAGGCAGGGCCACCCACCAAATCCTCTGCTGGCTGACTTATATGAAAGAGGAGAAAGAGAATCCTGACCAGGCTTTCTACTACTTCTGAGACTACTTTTATATAATCCTTTTAAAAGATTCCAGGAAGACTGAGGCATCATGTCCTAAGCCTTTGGGGGTAGCTAGGCCAAGCCTCAGGCAGCTCTGGTCACAAGAAGCCTCATCCTTTGTACCTCAGTGTGCTAGGCAAATATTTTCTGTGTGTGCTGTGACATGAAAAATGTTAATAACAGTATTTAATAATATCCACTAAGTCTTGTCGGGTACCAAGAATTTCATGAGTACTCCCATGGAGCCTTGACATCTTGAATTTACTCATACATTTCCCTCCAATTAAAGCTTTTTCTCAGGTTTTAAAATATGGTAGGACTCTTTGTTTATCCCCGTTTTACAGATGAAGAAATAGAGGCACAATGAAGTCAAGATCTACCCAATACAGCACTGTCAGAGTCAAACCAAACCTGATAGGGGTTAGCTGGCTTCCAATGAACAAGAAACTGTGGGAGCACAGCAATTTGAAGGTCAACGGGCTGAGGTCTCCGCTATTTAAGGTGTCTGGCCTCAGTACATTTATACATTGCCCACAAGAGGTCAGTAGGTTCCATAGAAACCGAGTGGGGGTACTTGGAAGGTGGAGCTAAAGTGGAACCAAGGTGAAGCCGTTCTGTCCTTGGTGATAGCAGCCCTGGTACCTGGCTGCTCCCTAGAAGGAAAACCTCTACCACCAGTACTCCCAGGAAGTTCCTCCTCCAGTGATGTAGCAGAGGTTGTGCTTCTCCAGGGAAGGGTGTGGAAGTTCCCAGGAGCAGCCACCTTATTATATGGCCAGTCCTCAGGGTATGATGAGCCAAGTGTGGTGGGCAGTGTCTGTAGAATGGGCAGCTGGCATATGTGCCCTCTGCCTCGAGGGCTTCACGGGAATAAGTAGAACCAAAAATATCACAGGGCTGTGTCTGCTAGGCCAGAACCTTCCTGGGTGATGGAGGTTGAAGGTGGGGGAGATTTGAAGAGCCGTATATATAGCATTCCCTAGCCCTTCCTCTCATTAACTGTGACCTTGGGTAAGTTACTTACCTTTCCTAAGCCTCTGTCTCTTAATTGATAAGACAGGAAATAATAATATCTACTTTTCAGGGTTCTTCTGAGAACTTATTCATTTGACAGATAGCAGAGGGGCCCATCCTAGACTTGCTACTAGGTTCAAAGGATGCGATGCTTAGACTCAATGTCTGGCACATAGTAAATGCCGAATTAATGATAACGTCCCTTTGAAGGTCAGGCCATGGGTTTAGATATAAAATAGCAGGCAGCTGGAGGCATTCTGAACAGAGTAGCAACAGGAAAACACTATTAGGGAAGGCTCCACTCATATCTGGAGTGTGGAGGCAGAATTGAAAAATACCAGTCTTATCATTTTCCACAACGTTATTCTGAGCATCAGACAAAAACAAGCAGAGCAAGAGGCTGAGGGCTAAGTACAGCACAGGGAATATAGTCAATAATTGTAATAAGTATAGATAGTGTTGAGTGGGTACTAGACTAATTGGGGGGATAACTTTGTAAATTATATAAATGTCTAACCACTATGCTGTACACCTGAAACTAATATAAAATAATATTGAATATCAATTCTAATTGAAAAATAAAAATAGAAAAAGCTTTTAAAAAGAAAAAAAAGAAGCAGAGGGCAAACAGTGGTCAGGAGTTGAACCCACATTGCAGTTGGGGACAGGAGGAGCCAAGAAGAAGCCTCATGTCTGCTCTCTGGAAGCCGCTGGGCTTCATTTTGCAGATCACCTTATCAGTCTTTGGGCAGTGGTTTCAGGGTCTGGGAAGAAGGTGTGGGCATGCATATGCAGCAGAGAGGACTTGAGCTGGGACATGTGAAGGACATGAGAACACAAGAATGTAAAAATGCCACATTGTGGGGCCCTGATTCCTCTGACTCAGGCAAGAGCATCATGGGATGCGAAGACCCAAATGTCATCCTTGAGTCCTTCAGTAAACTGTCAGCCATGAGTTGATCTTAGCTTTTCAGAAGCTGCAGTATTTCTTTTCAGCCTGCCTCACCAACTGGTGTGTTTTCCACACACTTTCGCTTCCTCTTAAAGAGAAATTCTTTTCTTAAAATACCTTTCTCCAGCTTCAAGTCATGCCCTTCTTCTGGTATATCAGAATGCCCTCTGATCCACTACATTGCAAGTGTGTGTCAGCAGTAGCCCCCAATACCAGTGAAGCTAGTGAAAGAGACCTTCTAGAGTAGCCCCTTTAAGTCATTTTCTACATGAGCAGACTGTGGATCAGAGAGGTTAAGTGACTTGTGGAAAGTCTCACAGCTACTAAGTAGTGGGTTGAACTGGAAATCTCCATAGGTTTCTAGTCGGGATACTGGTCTATGCTTCCCCCCGCCAAGCCAAATGGCTTCCCATTTGAGTTGTACTTTTCTGAACTTCCCTCATTGCCTCTACTCTCTTTCCCCCACCTCCTAATTTCTTTTCATTCTGTCCATGCAGGCACAGTTGGCAGCTAGACCAAAATGGATTGTTAGCTGGTGGAGGAACCAATCTAGTCCAGGCCAACTTCTAGAAAGCCAGTGTCCAGGAAGTAAAGCAGTGGACCTTCCTATCAGGTACCAATGTGACAGGCTGGAGTGGGAGTCCTCTCAGAGCAGGACTGAGGGTAAAGCAAGGAACCTGTGGAGAGGGAAATTTCTAGGCTAAAGAGTATAGTCCTAGGTCTCCAGTCAGGGCCATCTCTGGGTGGTCTTGTAAAGAAGCTAGATCAGATTTTAGTTGACACAGAAGAACCATTCTTTTTTTTCCCCCAAGAATTGACTAAGTACCTCCCACATGCCAGCCACTAACTAGGCACTAAGAATACCACTATGAATGAAGAGAGGCAAAGTCCCTACTTTCACGGGGTTTGTAGCCTAGTGAGAGTTGTTAAAGGTTTCTGTTTGCTTTTTTTTTTTTAAGACAGACTTTTTTAGTCATGTGTCTGTCCTCTACCAGGTTTTGGTCAGGGTTGGAGTACCTCTTGGACCTTTGAACCTTGTGTTTCTGGTGCAAAGCAGTTTTGAACCTTAAGTTTAACCAGTGGTGTGATGGTAAATGTTTAACAACTGGCTCTCTTGGGGAAGTGTATGTATGTATATATGTACATAAGTTAATTTTAATTTTACTGATATAAAAGATGTATACCATATAAATTAAACATAATAATAGAGAATATTATTAAAATAAATATTACTATTTGTTAATGTTATTAATATTAATGATGATATTAATATTATCTATTAATCAGTAGCCAATTGATTCTCACAGAATGCTTTTGTTGATTTTTGCCAGACTTTTGTATTTGTAGCCAACCTCTGATTGCAGCTGATGAACAAACATAGTTCTGATATGAATGTTGGTTGATATTTTGATTTATGTGTGAGGCAACAAACCCATATGTCAGAAATTTCATTAATTCATCAATAATTTGAGTGATTGCTGAATAGGATAATGGTTTTCAAACACTGGAATATTATTTCTTCGTTTTTTGCTGTGGTTCACAAAGTAGCAGTTACAGAGATGGCACACAGTTGAGTTTAAACTCATTTAACATTTCCCCATCATTTTCTTAGGTCTAGATAATCAACAAAACAATAAATCGAGACCTGATTCATAGCATTCACTGATTTCTGAGTTGTAAATACTCCCACCATAGCTAATTTCAAGCTGCCGATTTCAGGTACAGTTGTGAATTATTATATAGTATTTCAATTATACAGATATGATAGATAATAAATAATGTCAAGTGCACAATAGTAAAATATAGTAAAATGATTAGAAGTGATGAGTCTTTGGGTATTTATTACCTTTGTTTTTAAATAGAATTTATTTCATTGTAAATATGTGTGTGTGTGTGTGTGTGTATAAAACAATAGCTATGTTTAACAACCAGCTCACAATGTTTCTGAACAATAACATTTGGCTATTTGTGCCAGAATCAGCTGGCTCCAGCACACTCCTGGGCCTGTCTATATTTTGATGTCCTGACCTACCCTCATTCCTACTGCCACTCCTCTTTGTCATTAATTCAGGACCACCAGCCCCATCACCAGCCCACTGCCACAGATGAGGAACTCTTGGATTCTAGAACTAACCCCAGCTTCCACGTTAAATGAGGGCACTAGAGACAGATGGGCAATGGCTTTTCCGTGGGTGGGTGGCCTCTTTCTTCCTAAAAAAAAAAAAAAAGGAGCCAGGGACACTGCAGTGACTCTGGAAGGCACATCTGGCAAGCACTCAAGACTGAGGGAAGAGGAAGGATGAAGGACTTGAAGGCAGGGGAGCCCTGGCTCAGCTCTCTGTCTACCTGACACACTCCTGGCTGGGCTGTCATTTATTGTTGAAGGCTTCCCAGAAAGGCTGATGGCACTGGAGACTGTAGGTTGGAGAGGGAGGCCAAACTCTTCTCTCTTGCCTCTCAGATGTTAGCTAGAGCCCTGGAAGCTACTCCTGAGTGTGGCCTGGTATTCACCCTTGGAGTCTGCATCTGGGCAACTTACCAGGCACAATGGCTCTGATGCAGTTGGGGCCATGTTGGGTATGTAATACTCTGATGTCACTGAACAATTGAGTATTCTGTGTTTGAACCTAGGTTGGCAGCTCTCCAAGGGTACAGTCCCAGCCCCGCCCCACCCAGCACTCAGTACAGAGACCAATCCTCAGTGACTAAATGAATCAATGAGTACATGCCTGGCTGACATTCAAAAGATTTCTTCCTAGTGAAGCAGAAGTCCAGCGTGGAGCCCTGTGTGGGAGCTCTCATCTCATCATCTTGTACGAGGAGTGTCCTTTATTATTGCTAACACTTGGGGGAGGGGAAACACCCCAATCTCCACCCCGATGCACATGCAGAACAACCTTGTCAGTTGTTCTGTAACCAAGAAGTTCAGACACCAATTGTTTTTCTCCCAACCTATGAGGAAATTCACCTCTGTCCCCCCACCCTCAAACACAAACACTACTCCACCCTATGACTACGAGGCTTATAAAGTGCTGACTGGACTGATCTGCTCCTGGCATCAGCCTGAGAACATCCTGTGCAGCTGAGAGGGTGGTCCTGCCCTCCTGGTACTGCATGGGATGGGGATTGATGAGGGTGAAGACACAGACACTCAGAGTTAAATATTCAGAAAGGGGAGGGGTCAAATCCTACAGATTTACAAGCGCTCCACTTTCTGCCAAAGGCCCGCGCCCCACCCTATACACACACCTGTATTCTCACACATCACCCAGCAAATGCCTTCTGACAACACCATTCGTAGGGGTTGGGAAAGAGGGGAGGCCTACCATGCTGCAAAGAGCCACGGCTCTGGAGATTTAGTAGTCAACTGTCTCTGGGCACCGTGACCGTGACCATTGCCCTTATGATTCTGCATAATGACTGTTAAGGAGGAATTGTAAAACCACTGTGTAGGAACTCTCCACTCTTGTCTCCAAGGAGGACATCCACACCTTTTTTATGTCAACATGCCCTGGGATGAATGACCCTGTGAGTGAACCAAGTTAGAAGTTCTGGTGTTCATGTGTGTATGTCGGGGTGTGTGTGTGTGTGTGTGTGTGTGTGTGTGTGTGTTGTGTGTGTGTGTGTCTGTGTGTATGTGTTTAAAATACTGAAACCTTCTGTTTCCAGGCCAGGCTTTGCTCCTGTGCTCCAGACCCTTACCCTTATCCAGGTGCCTTCTGGATAGCCCCACTTGGATGTCCCACAGATGACTTAAATTAATATACCCAACCACATTTATTGTCCTTTCCTTCCCTCTCAAACCCACAGTCTGTCCTGCTGGATGATTTCTTTCCAAATAAATGGCACTGCCACTCACCTACTTAGCCAAGCAGGAAACCTGGGCACTCCCTTATCCCACATTTTCATGCATCTGGTCACCCATTCAGGCCTGTTCTATCCTACAGCTTTTCGCTTCATCAACTTAGCCCTGCACACACTGTCAAGACTTTAGGTCAGGCCACTGTCTTCTTAAAGTACAGCAACAACTCCTTGATGTGCTTTCTTGCTTCCAGTTCTCTCATTATCCATACCCCATCCCCACTCTATTCTCCACCCTATCCATAAACCAGTCCCAAATGATGTGCCCAAGGCAGCAGGAAAAAGGCCTGCCTAACCAAACATGTCTTTCTCCAGTTTGTATGTGCCTTAAGTTCCCTTTATTTTGGTCAATTCTGGGGATATGTGCTGGCATATTAGCTAGCTCACTTTTAAGCAAAACTCGGCTTATCTGATTTATTCTACGGGTATTGAATTTTCCTTGGCAGAAAGAAAGGAATGTGAAATGAAAAGGAAGTTTTGGCAAACAATGAGGAGGTCAGGGAAAGGCCCAGAGTAAGGTAATTCTCATGTCCACAGGGCCAGAGAGGATTCCCAATTTGGGGGAAGTGGCTTCCTGAAAAGGAGTGGGCTGGGTCCTGAAGGGACTTCCCAGAAGAAAGATTGCCATGAGAAAAAGTGTTGCTTTGGGAAAGGGAGAGGTCTCAAAGGTCTCAGAGGACCCATGTTACTGTACTTCCCTCCCATCGTCTTTCTGGGGTATAGCCAGTGAAGATTTCCCAGAGGAAGAGTGTTAATATCTCCCAAAATGTGGTCTGGGCTTCCTTCCAGAAGGGAGGGAGCAATCGCGGGAAAGGAAATTGATGGGGCTGAAGAAGTAGCTTCTATTCTTGCCCTGAGATCTCTGACCTGAAGAGGAGACAGCCCCACATTTCTACTCTGGGTGGGTAGGTGGGTCCTAATCCTCAGAGACTGAAGGAAGCTTTTCCCCTTACATGGTCATTCTTTACAAAACACAGGTCTCTCTTCTCAAATTCCATTCTCTAGGCCAGTTGAATGACAGCACCCTATAACTACAGCCCTGCCAGCTACAACTCCACAGTCCCACAAGGTCAGGTTGAAGCCCAAACCCTCTCATGACTCCCTCTGACAATCCGGGACACTACCTCACCAGTCTTCCAGGATGGTGACACCACCAGGCTTCTTGGGAAGGGACCACTGTGTCTCATTCATCTATCTACAGTGTGAAGTGTCCTCCAAGTGTAACAGGCACTCAGAAAATTACCCCCATGCCTCTGTCTGCTCAGCCTACAATGTGCTCATCTTTTCTTCACCCTTGTGCTTCCTCCAAGGCCAACCCTTTCCATGCACTCTGCTGAGAATACACCTTTTGCTGCCCTTCCCCCAAGCCATGTAATACACTATGCAACAATGGTCCCAAATTTGTAAACTACCAGAAGGTACAAATTAGTAAACAAAACATGAGTCAACATTGTGGTGCAAGGTTTTTTTTTCTAAATATTTCTGTTGTGTATGTCTCATTGTTCTCAGGATAAAGTCCAGATTCCATCCATGATATGAAAGTCTCTTCAAGATCTGGCTGCTGCTAAATGGGGAGATGTTGGCCAAAGTGTACAAACTTCCAGTTATAAAGATGAGTAGTTCTGGGGATTTAATGCACAGCCTGGTGATTATTGTTAATAATACTATATTGTATATTTGAAAGTTACTAAGAAAGTAGATCTCAGCACAAAAAAGAAATGATAATTATGTGATATCATAGAAATGTTAGGCAACACTACAGTGGTAATTATTTTGCAATATATAAATGTATCAAATCATCACATTGTACACCTTAAACTTATATAATGTTATATGTCAATTATATCTCAGTAAAGCTGGGGAAAAAAAAGATTTGGCTGCTGTTTTCATGTTTCACCACTCTGTCACACCCTAATCCTTCCTATCTGACACCTGCTCATAATGTTTTAATGTTTTATTTGTAAATAATTTCAAACTTACAAAACATTGCAAAAGTTAAAATAGTACAATGAATACCTGTATATCCTTTACCCAGATTCATCTATTGTTAACATTTCATCCCATTTCCTTTATCATTTGGGTTTTCCCTCTCTCTCTACATATACACACGTATACAAATTTGCACACATTATGTATATACATAATACACACATGTACGCATTGTTTATCCATTTTATACACACGTGCATACTTTTCTGAGGCATTTGCGAATAAGCTGTATATATCACAATCCTTTACCCCGACACTTCAGTGTTCATTTCCTAAGTATAGAGATATCCTCTTCCATAGCCATAGTACAGCTATCAGCTTCATAAATCTAACAGTGTTACAATACTTTAATCTGCTGTCCAAATTGCACTTTCGTCAGCTGACATGATGTCCTTTAGGAATTCCTTCCTCCACAGTACAGGAGCTACTCTAGGGTCAGGTACTATATTGAGTTCTTTCTATTTAGCCTTCATTAATCTGTAACATTACACAGCATTTGGGGGTCTTTTATGTCCTTGCTATTTTTGAAGAATACAGTTCCCTGTCCAGCTAACATTTTTAAACACAATGCTCCTCAGGTTGTGTTTGCCTGATGTTTCTCACATTAGATTGGAGATGTACATCTCTGCTGGCACACTGGGTAGGTAATATGATGTCAGATCTGGAGGCACTCAAATGTACATCTGTCTCTCATTGGTGATGTTAATTTTGATCTCCAATTCAAGGTGGTGTCTGATTTCTCTATAGCTACTTTTTTTCCTCCCTTGCATATAATAAGCAATCTGTGGAGAAACACTTTAAGACCATGTAAATTTACTGCTTCTCATTAAAATTTGCCCTAGAGTTAGCATCTATTGATAATTCTTGTCCGATCCAGTCTTTACAATGGTAGCTGCAAAATGAATAATTTCCAACTCCCACACATCCTCCATCCCCATGTACCAGCAGACCTTTGCACTTTTGTTTCACCACAGCTGCTAAGTACTTTTGGCTAACTCCTATTTATCCTTCAGCCAGGGTTGCCACAAATGATGGTACAAAACTCCAAGGGGTGTCATTCACATTGTAGCCATGCCAAGTGGCAGCTGTGAGTCTTGGTTTAGGTGGAACTTCCTCTCACAAGCTTTCCCAGGTTTTCCAAGTGTTGGTTAGACATTCCTGCTCTTCACTCCCAAAGCTCTGTCTGCGGAACCCTATCGGACCGTTGTCACACTATAGACAGTCCCTGACTTACAATTATTCAACTTAAGATTTTTCTACTTTACAATGGTGTGAAAGCGATATGCATTCAGTAGAAACTGTACTTCAAATTTTTAATTGTTTTTTCTTGGGTTACGGGGTACAATACTCTCTCATGATGCTGGTTCACAGTGGCAGTGAACCACAGCTCCCAGTTGGCCATGTGATCATGAGGATAAACAATCAATACTCCACAGTGTACTGTGTTGCCAGCATTTTAATTTTTTTTAATATTGCATTTTGTGATTTTGCATCCCATCATGTCTATAAAACATCCATCTGTGTCTCCTGCTTCTGGTGAAAAGAAGAGGAATTGATCTTGAGATGGAACTCAAGATAACTAGCTAACTGTAGGTCAATGTAAATGTTCTGAGCATGTTAAGGTAGGCTAGGCTAAGCTATGATGTATTAACAAATGCATTTTTTTACTTATGATATTTTCAGCTTATGATGGGTTTACCAGGACATCGCCCCATCGTAAGTTGAGGAACATCTGTACCACAGATTGAGTGTCTTAAATGACAAAAATTTATTTTCTCATGTTTATGGAGGCTATAAGTACAAGATCAAAGTGTCAACATGTATTACCGAGGCCTGAGCTAACTGCTCCTGCTCCTAGGATGGTCGAAAGTTATTCACTTGCCCTTATGGCCCACCAACCAATCAAAATACCCTTTCCTTATATAGAAAGAACATGAGGAAGCATAGATGTGTATAAAAGGGAAAGCTCCACTGTGATCGGGGCTCAGCCTTTGGATGTGAATCAGCTGAGCCAGTGCCAGCACCGATAAATGCTACTTCCTGCTTATTGCTTTAGTGTCTAGTCTCTCTCTTTGAGTATCCTGCAACATTTCTTCTGGGGGCTTGTCTGGGATCAGAGACGACAAGTTTTCACCTCCCTTGTCATCGGAGTTTGGCCCTTGGGACGCTGGAAAAGCGGAGAGTTGAACCTTTATCTGTGGGTCTGCAGTGAACCTCATATGGCTTAGGGGGTATCTATCACTGGTTCTCCGTGAAAGAGTCTACTCCAGTGATCTGAGTTGGAGTTTATACTGACTCGCCAATTGCTAAGAAGCACCTGAAATATCCTACGGGGGGAGCGGCCGAGACAGGCGAAGTGAGTCCCTAAACACATGTGTGTCTCTGCCAAACGGGTGGAATATAGGTGGACAAGAGAGTAAGCAGACCCCCTTAGATGTATGATAAAGAATTTTAAGGAGGGCTTTTTTTAGGAGATTATGGTAAGAAGCTCACCCCCAGAAACGTCAACTTTTGATGAGATAGACTGGCCCTCATTTGAATGTGGGTGGCCATCAGAAGGATTCTTGGGCAAGGCAGTGATAGCCAGGGTCTATCAGGTCACTGTAGGGAATCCCGGCCATCCAAGATAAGTTTCCCTTATATTGATAAGTTGGCGGGATGTGTCCTGACCCGACCCCCTTGGTTGAGAGCCTATCTAGAAGAGAAAATTGCACAAAATGAATTGGCCCGGACCACTGAAATCTCCAAAATACTGAACCTAAAGAAAACCAATCTTGCCAAGTGAGCCACCACCATAATACTCCCATTATCTACCCTACCAAGGGCTCTGGAGCAGCCAGTTACCCGCTAAGACCATTGTCCCAAAGTCCACATGAAAACAGCGTGAGAATTCACCAATGCTCCATTTCATTGACCTCTGTAGATTCTCCATCACCTCCTGTCCTGACCTCCTATGGCCCGACTGGAACCCGACCAAAGCAGCAGTCATCCAGACACATAAGCCCACCTGAGCCAATTGCTGCCAGCTCCTCCTGACCCTCTTCAATACAGAAGAATGCCAGCAATCACCCAGGCTGTTTTAAAAGTGGCAGAGGAACATTGCCCGGCATGGACCTTAAATGCTCAGTCATCTGCTCCAAAACAGTTCCCCAAGGAGGGACCCCAATGGGACCCAATGAGGAAAGGGGATTCCAGATGCTTGAACACTACCAGGAGGCCCTCCTAGGCAGTCTCAAAGAAGGAGAGAAAAAAGCCATTAATATGAGTAAAACCTTGGAGTTACTTCAGGGACCCAAGGAAAGCCCAAGCCAATTCTATGAAAGGATGTGTGAGGCGTTTTGCCTTTACAACTACTTTGACCAGAGGTAGCCCAAAAACCAGAGGATGGTTAATGCAGCTTTTGTCGGTTAGGCCAGGGGGAATCTGGTCCAAATTGCAAAATTTAGAAGGCTTTGCTGGTATGAACACTAGTCAATTGTTAGAGTGGCAATGAAAGTGTTTGTCAACTGAATCAGCAAGCCCATCGGGAGGCGGACTGTAAAATGAGAAGGAAAGTAGGTCTGCTTGGGGGTGGTGTCATAGTGTAGTGGTTAGCACGTCTGCTTTACATGCAGAAGGTCCTAGGTTTGCACCCCGGGTGAAGCCACGGAAAATACGCTGGGTGCACCAGGCCCTGGTGCAATGCTACAAGCATGTGGGAGGATGTGCCTGCCTTCAGAGATCCAGTTCTTAAGGGGAGGTGGCAACATCCATAGGTCAGGGGTGTGAGTGGCAGGGGATTAAAGAGGGGGAAAAAGAAAGTAGATCTGCTCACTGTCACCCTGGTAGAAAATCAGGATATTCTGGAGAAGTACACTGACAGGCTGGGGATGCGGCTAGAGGAGAAGGCAACCGGAAGAACATCACTCAGAAATGATGTTAGGTGGGACAGTGAGCTCCTTGCCACTGAAAGGGTCATGGAAAAATGAGTGCCCCCAATGGTTGGGCAGTTACCAGCCACTCCAGGCCCAAGAGGAAGAGGCTGAGTGTTCCAAGGACGGTACCAGCCAACACGGCACCACCCGAGGCCCAGAAGATGATTTTGTCCGCCTGGCTGCCCTGGAGACTACAGAAAAGATTAGGCAACAGGCCTCCATTTTATCAGGCCCCAGGAGCCTATGGTTCGAATGACTATGGGGCTGCCATTGACTTTGTGGTAGATATGGAGGCAGCACATTCTGTGGTGATCAACCCTTAGGGCCCCTTTCACAGAGACAGGCCACCATTGTTGGGCCTACAGGCAGCCAGACTTTCCTGCTGCCCTGACAATGCAACCTGGAGGCCACAAAGTCATTCACTAGTTCTTATACCTCCCTGACTGCCTAGTGGCTTTAATGGGTCGAGATCTGTTAGGAAAATTGCAGGCCCAAATCCCTCGCAAGGCACAGATTGGGATCCATCTGTAGGATTTGGATACCCGACTTCTCTGTCTCGGCAAAATCCTTTATGAGCCCACAAAGGCAGGGCAAATGAGAGCCCTAGTGTGGGAAAGGCACAAAAGAGGCCTTTGAAGACATTAAGCAAGCCCTCACTAGTGTACCAGTTTGGAACTGCCCGACATGAACAGGAGGCTTGATCAAATGTTGGGACCTGGCATTGCTGGTGGCCTATCTCTCTAACAACTCGACTCTGTTGCCTAGGGCTGGCCACCCGGCTCGCAAGCACTCACTGCCATGGCCTCCTTGTATCTGAGGGCACAAACTGACTCTGGAGCAAGAACTGACAGTTCGGGTACCACAATTCAGTAATTACATTACTGGAGTATAAGGGACAATATTGGCTAACTAATGTCTGGATGGTCAGATACCAAGGAATGCCGTGTGAGAATCTACATACCCACCTAGAGGTGGTATGAACCTTGAACCTAGCCCACCTTGCTACCCGTGGGCCCAGCCAGCCTGACCATAATTGCATTGAAGTCATAGATGAAGTGTTTCCAGCCGACCGACTTGACAGACAGCCCCTCAAGGATCCTAATGTGGATATTGCCTCATGGTAGCAGCTTCATGAGGGAAAGAGAATGCTTTGCAGGATATGCTGTGGTGACCCTACATTCCACCCCTGAGGTGAAACTTCTTCCTATGGGATCAACCCAGAAAGCAGAGCTCATTGCGCTGACCTGAGTTCTCAACTAGCAGCAGGAGTAACATGTATGCCTTTACTACCCTCCACATACATGGTGCCTTATATTAGGAGAAAGACCTGATCAACCCAAGGGCGAAAGACATAAGCATGGAAAAGAGATCTTTGAGCTCCTAGATACTGTATGGGCCCTAAGAGAATGGCCATCATGCATTGCAGGGACATCAAAAAAGGAGACACTGTGACTGCTCAGGGAAACTGCGAAGTGGATCATGAAGCAAAGCTCACAGCATCCGAGAGGGTAACAGAAACAACTCTGCCAGCCTGTTCCCTAGTCTCTTAGTGGAGTGGGCCCTAAGTGTTCACAGCATGAGTATGCCTGGTTTAAGACTGAAAATGGAAGTTACCTCTCTAGTGGATGGCGGAAGTGTGAAGACAGGTGAATAAGCAATTCCTGAGGCCCTAAGCCATCCTTTTTCAGACAGTTCCATCAGGGGACCCACATCGGCCGAATGGCTTTGACCACCTATCGACACAGAGTTTGGGACAGGTGGAACGATGAACAGGACCCTTAAGACTCAGTTGAGAAAACTATGTCAGGAGCCATCTATGTTGGGACAAAGTTCTCCCCATGGCACTATTAAGAATCAGGTCGGCCCCCAACCAAGAAGACTGAGTTCTCTCCCTGCAAGATCCTGTATGGGTGACCACCCCTGCTCATCAAGGGAATACAAAGAGACCTAAAGGAAATAGGTGAAATTGACTCTGAGACAGCAGCTACAAGCCCTGGGTACTACTTTGCAGGCTCTCAACCACTGGGTTAGGGAAAGGCTTCCTGCTAGTCTGACTACTGAGGCCCATTCTTTAGGCCAGGAGATTCGGTATGGGTAAGGAATGGAATGTCCAACCCTTAAAGCCTCTTTGGAGGGGCCCATTCACTGTTATGTTGTCCACCCACTGCAGTAAAGGTTGCTGAGATGACGCCTTGGATTCACCAATAGCAGGCTTAAGCAGCAGCTACAGACTGGGAGTGCACTCAGAATCCAAACAGCCCCTCAGACTAACCCTCTGAAAGAAGGCATCAGATCGAAAGAAACATCGACCCCACTTTGGTCACACTGTAAGCAGACAATCCACGTGTGACAGAAGCCTGAGAACAGCAACACCCCATCAAGATGGCCAACATACCCTAAAGACTCTGTGTTTCTCCTAAACTCACCCTTCAGTGTGACTCCTAAAATGTAAAGAGGTAATAAGGATAGGTAGTTCAGGTCATACAGTATGGAAAATATCAGCCCTTAGACCAAGAATAGGATGAAGATGATGCTTTCTGACTCATCTTGGGCCTGAACATGGGAGGAACATGGTAGTGAGGAACAAAGGGAGGAACATGGTTAGTGAGGCAAACTAATTACTTCCTAGGATGGTTAAAATTATTCACTTCTCTTACGGCCCACCAACCAATCAAAATACATTTTCCTTATTAGAAAGAACATACAAGTCTGTAACTATGAGGAAGCATAAAATGTGTATAAAAGGGAAAGTCCACTGCGATTGGAGCTCAGCCTTTTGATGTGAATCCTCTGAGCCAGTGCCGGCACCAATAAACACTACTTCCTGCTTATTGCCTCGGGGTCCCGTCTCTCTGTCCAAGTATCCTGCAACAAGCAGGTTCGGTTTCTTCTGAGGCCTCTCTTCTTGGCTTAGAAATGGCTGTCTTCTCACTATGTCCTCTTACGAGTTTATCTTAAGTCATGGAGCATCTGTATATTGTAATTGTCTTCTCTGCCTCCCTTCTTGGGATATAAGCTCCTTAAGGGTACAACTTTTTCTCTCTCCTCTGCTGTCACCTGCCCAGAATATGTATTCAGCAAATATCAAAATCAGTGAATAAGTTTGGTCTCATAATAATATAGGGAGGGGAGAGAGAATTAAAAATGTTAAATCAAACTATAGTCAGAGACCACAATATGATGATGAGCCCTGCAGCCAGCCCAGGAGGACACCTTCAAAACAAAGGAAGATCTCTGCTGGAATTGCTAACAACCCATTCCCACACCTGTGGAGGGGAAATAGGAAAAAAACAGTCTTTACTGGCCGCCATACACAAATAAAATCGTTCATTTCTGATGGCTAAAACCATGGGGAACTTACGGATTAAAAGCTGGGAACTTCCAGCAGGCCTTTCACTCTACATATTTTACTTTTTACCCTACATGCTCTTCCCCTTCCTCAGTATATGTCCATATTAAGGAATGGGTTAACAAAGTATTTTAAACTATAACTCACAGGAATAAAGGATGATATATAAATTGAATTCCCTGAACACTAAGGGTCCCTCTCCCTGATACTGTCCTGTCTCCCTTGGTCCCTCTTACTCTCTACCTCTGAGAGGAGACCAATTCTGTCTATGGAATATTACTCCTTTTCTGATAAACTCTCCTTTTGATCCTAGCTTAGGCATGAGTGTTGAATTCTTTCTACACTCTCTGCCAAAGGACCTCTTCTTCTCTCGGTGCAAGGCTTGGTCTCCCCCAACCTGGGGAAATTTGCCCTGTCCCGTATCAATACTATAGCTTATTATATATGGCTGGCTTTTCCGGTGGAGAACAAATTCCTTAAGGGCAAGAACCACACTTAATTCATCTTCGTATCCTCTTCCTGTCCTATGGTACTTGGCACAGGGACTCATTCATAACAAGCACACAAGTTTTGCTGAATTAGTCCATAGGTATATATTGATTGTTAAGGATATGCTTTCCCCCCTTTCCACAGAACTGCACTAAACTCTGTGTGGGCAACACCTGGGAACCAGGTGGCATGCCCTTTGAATCCTCACTATCAGTCCAGCCTGAGCACAAAGCAGAGGAATGCAAGTGTATATGATCGGAGTTATTAGGGTTCTTGTCACTTAGAGATGCCGAAACTGAGTGAGTCTCCAAGAGTGACTAAGGGCTGTTCAGGACTCATCCTTGTGATTTTAATGCCTCAGTTTTTTGGTGGCTAAAATTAAATAATCTAATTCTTAATTGGGATATAGGTATAGGCATTAACTAAACTTTTCCATTGCTTTGGTGGTCACGTAGCTGATAGTCAAAGATTAAGAAAGTATGTCAGTCATGCTCTGAAGGAATGCCTGTAAAGCGAGTTCCAGGAGAAATGTTTGAACCTGCACTTCGCTCGAGATAATAGGAGAACATAGCTAGTTAAGAACAGTACAAAACAGTGATAGCTTAAAAATGACGATAGTCACAAGATATCTAATTTCTGCCTTTTGCTTTAAAGATAACCTCACTGAGGCATGGTTATGAGAATACTTTACAGAATGTTGGCTCTTCAACCAGCACCCCTTGTTCTCACAACGTAATTTCGTGTTGCCGACGTGCTGCGTCTTTGTCAAGCAGGAGCAGACAACTTCAGGACCTTGAGGAGAATCCGAGTGTGTTCCGCAGGAGGAAAGAATGTCTCCAAAGTAGCTGTGAGCAGCTGCTGAGGCCCAGGAGTCAACTTGATGTGAAAAAATGTTGCCTACGGCTAAGGGAATGGACCTCTCTCTCAGTTCCCAGGAACTTCTCTTCCCCTTTTCCCTAGCTGCATGAAAATTCCCTACTTTTGTGTTTTTGGAGAGACAGATTTGAGAGATCTTGCTCTCCTATTCTCTCATTTTGGCAAAATCAAATTAATGTAGGGAGGAGGCAGGAGAACTAAATGTTAAATCAAGCTACATTCAGAGATTGCAATATGCTGATCAGCCCTGAAACCAAGCCAGGAGGACACCTGCAGAACAAAGGAAGATTTCTGCTGGGATTGCTAACAACCCATTCCTTATACTGTGAAGGGAAAATGAGAAAAAGAGTCTTTACATGGCTGCCCTACGCAAAATAAAATCATTCATTCCCTACAGCTAAAAACATGGGGAACCTGAAGATTAAAGGCTCGGAACTGCCAGAGGGTCTTTCTCCTGCTACACATTCTTACCTTTTCATACTACACACTATTCCCCTTCCTCACTGTATCCATATCAAAACAAATGGGTTAACAAAGTCTTTAAACTATAACTCACAGGAACTAAAGAATGATATATGAACTGAATTCCCTGAGCACTTGGGGTCCCTCTCATTCTCTGCCTCTGAGAGGAGGCCACGCTCTCCTATGGAGTGGTTATCCCTTTTCTAATAAACTTTCCTTTTGATCCTAACTTAGGCATGCATGTTGAATTCTTTTACACTCTCTGCCAAAGTACCCTCTTCTTCTCTCATGCAGGGCTTGGTCTCCCCCTCACCTGGAGAAATTTGCCTGTCCTGCATCAAAATAAACCTTTCTCTGTCCCAGAGCACTGGCGTCTCAATGATTTGGCTTTAACTGTGCATCAGGCACATGAACCTGGATTTTGGAAGGTGATTCTGCAACAAGGCTCTGAAGCCTTCCTAGATGACAGTCCCTGGCTCATCCTATGGAACGTCCCTAGGAGGCTCTGCCTGAGCTAGATGCCCCACCTAGGTGAGCTACTGTGGAAAGTCTTTCTGGGGCTAGCTCACTGGGAAGGCATGCTCCTGTGTTGGGATAATGTAGAAACAGGAGAGACCTGGAGACAAGGCCTAGGAAGAGCTGGGCTGACAGCCTAGCCTTTGAAGAGCACAGGGCACCTCTATTGCCTGGAGCACAGCCTGTCAATCTGTCGGAATGACCTCTGATGACTACTGAGAACTTGACCTGGATTCTATGCTGTTGTCTTGCTCTGTAACCCCACAGGGCCGAGGCCATTACCATAGCAGCACACACATCTTTGGGGAAGCTGAGCGCTTTGCCCAGTTTAGCAGCCAGAGCAACTCTTCCCAGAAGGCACTGGCTGGGGAAGCTCCCAAGAGGGCTGTCCTAAGCTCTCTAGAGGCAAAGTGGGGCCCCAAGAGCATCCTCAAGCCAAAGTCAATGTAGTGAGGACTTTAGCTGGCACAGTCTCACCTTTACACAAGACAGGCTATTCTTTAGGTTTTCCTCTCTGTATAAGAGATGCACGACATTAAGCTTTTTCCCAATAGGAAAACAATGAACCAAGGGACCTCAGATCAGTAAGTGAAAGCCTTGAAACTTACAGCCAGGGAAAAGGGGAGAAATGTATCTAACACAGGAACACTAATTAACATTTTTACTTTTATTTTTAAAGCACTTATATAGCTTTACCATATGCCAGGGACTGTTTTAAATACTTTACAATCTGTTAACTCATTAAATTCTTATAAAATGCTTTAAAGTAAGTACATTTATTATCCCCATTTTATAGTTGAAAAAACTGATGCACAGAGACGTTAAATAACTTGCCTAAGGTCACACAGCTGATAAGCGGCAGAGCCAAGACTCCAGCCCAGGTAGTATGGCCCCAGACTCAGTTCCATTTAGGCCTGCTGCCTCCTTGGGTTTGGAAACTTTGTGAGAAGAGCGGGACTCTGTTCTGTTCCTCCCTTTCCTTTCTTCCTTAGGCTTTTTTATATGAATCAGGTGTGAGAGTCTAGGCCTGTCCCCTAATCACATTTGGAGGAGGGAGAGAGATAGAGAGATAGAGAAAATTGAGAAAGGAAGGAGGGAGGAAGGAGGGAAAGAAGGAAAGGAAAGGAAAGGAAAGGAAAAGGAAAGGAAAGGAAAGGAAAGGAAGAGAGAGAGAGAGAGAGAGAGAGAGAGAGAGAGGAGAGAGAGAGAGAGAAAGAAAGAAAGAAAGAAAGAAAGAAAGAAAGAAAGAAAGAAAGAAAGAAAGAAAGAAAGAAAGAAAGAAAGAAAAAGAAAAAGAAAGAAAGAATATGAATGAGGGCACTGTCTGGATGCTTGGATGCTTCTAGAAAAGCCAGCTCTTGTAGGGGCTGAGGCATACTGCACTGGTTCAAAAAGTCCTGCATTTTATTTCTAGGGCCAACATTTTGAGTTGAGTGTACTTAGAGACTCCCAGAAGATGGCATTGCATCAAAATCTCTTTAATCATAACTTCAAGCAACAATCACCAAGAAAGTGGAGCCGGAGCTGAGCTTTGGCTTGACACTTAAACAGAACAGGGAAGAAAATGAGTGCATCAGGGTATTGTTTGACTTCTCTTGTGGAAGATAATGAGTTGTTTATAGTAAGCAAGGCCCCAGTGGCCTCTTTGTAAATCTCAGTTCTGAGAAAGTAAGGCCAGAGCTGCAAGTCCAAACAGGTAACATGTTGATATGTCTGTGGAAATATCAACTAGACAGTGCAGACACCAGGGCTAGGACAAGAACCATACACTTTAGAGCAAACAAAGATTCAATTACCCAACTTTTTTGAGGACCTGTGTGTTTGGCATTATGCTAGGCACTGGGAATACAAATACGAGTAAGATTGCTACCATTTGTGCTAACAATATATGCTTGCTTATGCATAGATTATCTCTGGAGGCGAGCAGCAAAATGTGGTAACAGAGGTGACCTGTGGTGATTAGGGAACAGCAGTGGGAGGGAAAATAAGTTGTCACAGCACACCCTATATTCATGGTGAATTTGGCATCAGAGGTATATATTACCATATATTACCTATGTAAAAAAAAATGTAAGAGAGAGAAACGAATATGTAGATGTGTAAATGGAGATGTAAATAGCAAGTAAGAGCTCACAAAGGTGTGTCAAAGTGCTAGGGGTGTTGACAACAATGTAGGAACCAGGACATAAAGCATAAAGACTGAATTTACCAATTTGCCTTCCAAGCTTGGGATAGAGCTCAGGCTTAAGTCATGATAGTTATTTCCAAGTTTTTTTTTTTTTAACCATGTCCTAGCTAAGAACAAAACAAAACAAAACAAAACAAAACAAAACACATGTGTTTTTGAGTCTTTTTTCCCAACTTGCAAAAGGGCAAACTGGCAAGAATGTGGAGGCAGGGAAGCTCTGCCCAAGGCAGGATGATTTTCTCTTTCCACAGACTTTGGCCTCCTTCTCCACGACTCCATGGATGAAAGTGACTTTGTGGTAACAACAATTTACCTTGCAAACACACATCTGTCCCCAGCCAGGCCTACCCTCCACACAGAGAAGTGTTTCCCAACAGGCTTTGTGTCCAGCTGATCACAGACCAAAGCCACCTACTCACTCCAGCCTAAACCTGCTGAGGAACCAGGACAAACCTAAGAACAAGGGTCAAGAAAGCAGGTTGTGGTGATACTCAGGATAATAAGTAGATACCTCAATTTTCTAGCATGGAGTGTTTTTTTCCGGATTGTACGCTGACAGTTTTTAATCCTAGTCTGACTTTCCCTCACATGCTCCTCCCCTCAGGTTGCCTTCAGGCTTCCTTTAAAATCATAACAATGTGATGATAATTACGAATACCTCCCTTTTATGAAATGCTTCCAGGAGCCAGGCATCAGGCTCAGTGCTTTAGAACACTTGAGGAGGAAGGGACCCTAGCTATCTATGTCTTACAAATGAAGAAACTCAGCCTTAGAGAGATAAATACCTAGTAAGTGGCTGGGACTAGATTGGAAACTAGACCATGTGGTTAGGTGCCCATAACCGCAGTGCTATAAAGGATTTTAACTACTCTGTTGGACTGCCGCTCATAAAATTAATTTTAATTTTAGTTTAATCCAACCCTATTTAGGAAGGGAAATGTGCTACCAAAAATCACGTGTGATATCCTAAAGCTAAATATAAAAGGCTTTTCTATTATCTTTTGTTTGGGGCTATTTAGGCCAAGGCTTCCCTCTGAGGGCCCATGTAACCAAAGGTTATATGGACGCCTACCATTCGGGTAGACAGGAAATGAGCCCAGTTCTGCTGGCCCTGAGTCAGGGCCCTAAAACAAACTGCTAACAGGGAAGGTTTAGCTTATAAAATCAGCATAGCATAAATAAAAATCTTAGACCAGGCCTGGGATCGAAAATGTCAAGAACCTCCTTCTTGTATACTGCCCCTGAGGCAGTGGTGAAGGGGGAGTGGCATGAGGATGGGCATTTTGCAGCTGATAGCTGAGGGTTTTGTGGGTAGAAGCTGACTTTTAGGTCTGATTAGATCTCACCTTGGAATTCTAGATACCAGTGTGGGGCCCAGGACAACAACAACAAAAAACTTTCCGACTCCCTTATTCCGCATTCTTGGTTTATTCCCCCTGGGTCTGCACCTTCAGAGAGCACTGAGGCTCTATCTTCCTGAGCTTGCTGTGATGGTTACCTTTATGAAGCAACTAGGGTAAGGAATGCCTAGATAGCTTGTAAAATGTTATTCTGCGTATGTCCGTGAGGGTGTCTCTGGAAGAGATGAGCACTTGAATCTGTAGACTGAGTAGAGAAGATCGCCCTCACCAATGAGGGTGGTGGGTGTCAGTCAATCTCTTGAAGGCCTAAATGGAATAAAAAGGTGGAGGAAAGGTGAATTTGCCCTTTTTGCTTGAGCTGGGACTTCCATATTCTCCTGCCCTCGGACATTGGCGCCCCTGGTTCTCAGGCCTTTGGACTCAGACTGAGTCACACCACCAGCTTTCCTGGGCCTCCAGCTTGCAGATAGCAGATCATAGCCTCCATAACCACATGAGCTATTTCCTATAATAAATCCATATACCTGTGTATCATTTCCTATTTGTTTCTGTTTCTCTAGAGAACTTTGATTAATATGCTTGCTCTCGTTCATGGATTTGCCTTCCTCCTCTAAAATGCTGAGATGGGAGCTTAAGAGACTCCTCTAACAGTATCTCTTACCTGAGACACTCTTTCCCTCATATCACTTATCTTAGCTTCTTAATGCTGAGGGGCTAAGCAGCCTCCCGCATCTGGCCCTGCAGGTCCTATAGTCGCTCAACCCCACTGCAGCAGCTTCTGTCCTTGTCCTTGCCAACACAGACCTAGTGGCTCAGCTGAGTGGAGTCACTTGCCAACCCTAAAGACAACCCCTCTCTTCCCCTCTGCCCGCAATGTCCTCCCCACTCTGCTCTCACAACTCCTGTCTCTTCACTTTCAACAACTCAGGGTAAAACCCAAGGCCTAGTCACGTGCCTCTCTGTCTTTCAAGTTTTTTTTACATACTCAATATGTACCATACTGCTTTATTGTTACTATTAACAATAACAAAGATTGCAGATATCATTTATTGAGTGCTGTCTGCCACGTGCTGCCTCATTTACATGTTATCTCATTGAAACCCCACGACTACCCTCGGAGATGGATGCTGTTATTACTCTCACAATTTTCCAGATGAGGAAACTGGGGTTTCGGGAGGTTAAATGGCTTGCCATAGGACTTAGAGTTAAGCAGCAGTAAAGCTGAGTTCTGAAGCCAGGTCTCTTTGATCCCAGAGCCACTCTCTGCACCAATGTGGGTTTGCCTTTCCTTTTTGATAATAATTTTCGATTCAGTTTATTAAAGGAATCTTTCATTTCTTCTGGATTTCCACCTCCCGACACCTGAATCGTGGGCTCTGCTTGGAGTGGGCACATGACCAATTAATCTCAGTTTGCAGGAGCTCTGCTCACACCATCAGGCCTGTGGGGGATCAGACTCTCTCTGCTCTTCCCTGGTCCCACTGGGGAGATGCAAACAGTGAGGTGGCCAGGAGCTAGAAGCAGACGGCAGCTCCAAATATGAGCAATAATCGATGTCCCCTGTAGTCAGTCAAGGGCTCTATGGCTTCATAGTGTTCACCTCATGGCCACATCATAGTTCGCACTCCTCTGGCAGGGAAAATGACATCCTGTTTATGCCTGTTCTGACAGCTGGAACATCTACGAGGAAAGATTGTCTTTTAAATCACCACATTTCCATGGAAATTGGACTCTACCAAATGTCACTGCCCCCTTGTGGACTATGCTTTTCTGACATTTTTGGGAGAAGAGAAGAAAGTACATGTGGTCTCTAACATTCCTAGAAAAATACCTTTGTCTGAAGATCTTGCAGGTTCTGGGAATTGGCCACTGTGACTTTCATTGACCAGGTATGGCAGAACTCCTTGTGAGTCTTCTGGAGTCTTCTCTTTCACTGGAGCTCTAGACAGCTCTCAATTCCTTGCTCTTTGGCAGTAAAACCCACTTAGTAGGCCTCTGCATCTTTCTGAGCTCATACCTATCTCCCTTTTTAGTTTGCAGTCATCTCTCAGCAGTCCTATTTCAAAATAACAAGTCCCTTGATCCTCCTTGTCCCATAATTCCTTTCTTTCCATCTCCACTGCCATCACCCTAAGTCTGTCCTAATACCCTGGAAGTTATAACAGCCTTCACAACTGCACCTCCTCCCCTCCACCCTTGCAGCCCCTGTCTCACACCACATCCAGACTAATCAGCCAATGCCCTACTTTGCATATGAGGCTCCCTGCTGCCTACGTGGGAAAAAGTTCAAGGTCCCCTACCTTCCTCCCAGCCACAAATACTGATGCCTGCTGTATACAAAGCACTCCTCAGAGATCTGCTGCAACCAGAGGGTAGCTACCAAGTGTCCTCGCGGGTGGCAGCAGGCACTCTATACACATATGTTATCAAATCTTCAGAACAACCCTGTGAGGTGGGTATTATTATCAGAAGGAGAAGTGAGTCTCAGAGATGTTAGGTAACTTGCCTGAAGTCACTCAGGCAATGGCTGGCAGAGGCAGGACTCAAACTCAGTCCAAGCCTTTTCTGCAAACTACCACCCACATTCATCCACTTACTCACTTCTTCAACAAATATTTATAGAGCTTTTTTCTATGTGCTGGTTTACTATTCTTGGCGCTAAGGATACAGGGATGAACAAGCCAGACATGGCTCTGTTCCCACTTCTTGGAGTTTCCGATCTAGTGGGGGAAGCCCATGTTCTCACTTCAAGAAAGCATCGGTGTCCTAGTTTCTGTTTGTCTGCTTGTTCCGACTCTCATGATTTGTTGGAAGCTTTGATTTCAGCTTGGCCAGATTCGTTTATTCCTTCCTCCCTTTTCCTTCCTTCCCTCCCTCTCTTCCTCCCTCCCTCCCTTCCTTCCTTCCTTCCACAAACATTTACTGAGAACCTACTGTGTGCCAAGGACTGTGCTAGTGACTGGGGATACGACAGTGGGTAAAAACCAGAGGCACTTGCAGTTCCCAACCATTTATACCTTCCTTCCTCTGCACCTTTACTCATGCCATTCCCTCTGGCTATATGGCCTTTCCTATGCTTTTCTGCTGAAATTCAGTCCAGTCCTTAAGACTCATCTCAAGGCTTGCCTCCGTGGTGGAGCGTCCACTTGCCCACCATGATGGCTCCTGTCTCTGAAGTCATTCAACACTTGCCATCTGGACAACTTAACTGTCTGGACAAGTCATTTGGCACATGTGAGACATTCCTGAGTCCTTAACTTTCACATTCATATATGGATCCTGTCACCTTAAGTTGACTGTTCACCTCATTACCCAGGAAACATTGTCACTCTTTTCAAGAACCATCCACGGAGTACATATGTATTTTAGCAACCGGAAAAAATGATGAACCTTTGTGGAGCCTCTTTGAGTTAACAAAGAGCTTTCATAAATATTTTATCGTTTGATTTTCACAAAACGCTACCATTCCATTTTATTTTTCAGCTTAAAAAATGTAATTTAAACTACTTAGTAGATAAATATATTCTTCTCATGACAGTGAAAACATTATAGATCTTTCTACAGTATTCTTTGACCATCCCTATCCCAACCCACTCCAGACCCCCTCAGAGATGCCGATGGGAAACTGAGGCTCTGAGAGGTGACGTAGTGTGCCCAAGCTCACACAGCTAGAGTGTGGGAATTTTCTGACTCTAAATCTCTTGTTTCTGTTTTTCCGTGCTGCTTCTCATGAGGACAAGGACCCTGTTTATATCTCTCTGCATCCTGGGTGCCCAGCACAGAGCTCTACATCTAAGCTGGGGCTCAGCAAATGTTTCCATTTCAATGGGCTACCCTGCAGACAGGTTTCCTCTGCACCAAGTCATTGCCTACTAAGGCAGACAGTATTGATCCCACCTGGTTAGGGAAGGCTCAAAGCGTCAACTGAGGCCAGGCAGGCATACTACTAGGCACCCCTATTACCACTCCTGGGCTCTGTGACAGCAGGGACCCTGAGAGTCTCCTTTGGGAACCTCTACAGTGAGGCCTCACAGAGGCGAGTCAAGTGTTTGCTAGGTACTCGCTATGTGGCTATGTGTGCCAGGAGCCGTGTGTGTGGGGGAGAAATAAAAGGCACGATATCGTTGTGGAGCCAGGACTTGTCCAATACATTCATACATTCAGGGAGCCAGCACATATCCAAGTGCTAAGTTATGCCAGTGCTTTGGCATCGGGGAGGAAGAGGGGCTGCAGTGGTCACAGCAGGCTTCTGGGAGGCGGTGGTTTGGCCTGCCATAGGTGGAGAAGAGCCTGCCTGGAGGACGCAGTATTCCCTGCAGCACAAGCAGTAGCGCCCAGGCCGAGGAGAGAGGGACCACGCCCCCTGCAGGCAGCTGCAAGAAGCGCCTGGAGCTGCGTGGAGTGCTTGGACGCGGGTTCACCTTGGGCTGCTGCGGCAGCGGCTTTCAGTCACTATGAGGCCCTCATGGGCCGCATTTTCCCCTCAGGGCGTGCTCAGCCCTCCTCTCTCCTAGTTAGTTGTCTTCAGTCCTACCCGTGGAATGCGGGGCATGTCGCTTTGCTGCTACTCCCTGCGGCCGCCACAAAGACTATTGTAGCCAGCACGCTGAGAGCGCCCCCTACAAATTTTCCTAGGAAAAATTTGGCAACCGAAGGGACAAGGGTGGCCTCTGAGAGAGCAGTGACTTAACATTTAAGCGCCTGTTCTGCGCCAAGCTATGTTCCAGGAGCCTCACAAATACCCATTTCATCTGCACTACAGTGCTATTCTTGACCCCATTTTACAGCTGAGCAAGCTGAGGCACTGAGAACTCCGTACCTTGCCCATGATCTCACAACTGGAAAGAGGCAGAGTCAGGCTCTTAACCACTCTTCCAGCCTCTCCTCACGCTGCTGACATTGGGTCAGTCCCCAAACAGGGCGATGGTTCCCAGCCTGAACCACTCCTCTTCCTCGGGTCTTCCCAGTCATTTTCCAGGCACCACACCATCCTGAACTGCTTCCTGGCCCTAAGTGGGAGGCCTCTGTTTTCAGGGGTTTCAGGTGTAGATGCTACATGTGGCTTGCTAGGTGACTCAGTTATCCTCATCTGGAAAATAGTCATCATAAAGTTGCTGAAAGGATTAAATGAGAGAATCCATACACAATTAGAAGAGTGCCTGGCCCATAGTAAAAGCTCGAGAAATGACAATGAATGAACAGTAAGAGACCAGGCTCCTGGCAATCCCCTGGTAGGGGAGGGGAGAAAAAGAGAGGGAATCAACTCGTTTTTCAGAGCAGGTCAAAGAGGGTCACATTCACTCTAGGGCTCTCACTGGCTTTCAGCAGCTGGGGCTGCCTAAGGAACTGGGAATGTCAAGCCCAGATATAGGAGTGTGTCTGGTCTAATCAGCCTAATAACCCATTGGGTAGCAAGCAGTTGGTACATCTCTGATGACAGTGTCCTCAGATGCCCTGGTAACATGTCTGTTCCTCTCCCCTTGATGTGGCCTGAGTCATTGTTCATGTGTGAGAGTCATTGTTCAGCATTGTCACTAGCACCGCCAGATAGCCATCAAGTACTTACATATGTGGAAGGCTCCGTGTTAGGGGTTCATGATCAAATGAGCAGCATATGTTCATTCCTAGGATGGTAGGTGCACTAGATGTGGTGTTATACTTGTTTTTTAACCAAGATTGGGGGGGGGAGGTATTCCAAGGCCCTGGCTCTCTAGTTCCCTAGCATGGACAATATAGCAGCAGTCCAGAAACTAGATGATTTCCAAATCCCTGTTCTATCGAGATCGTCCTACTCCCCCAAGGGGTGGAAAACAATAGATGCAAGTCAGGAAACCCTGTGTGATTTATTACTGTGAAATTGCCCCCAGGTAACGAGGGGCTGGATCCAGAAAATTAATTTCTGCTGAACGATAATGAAAGGCACAAATTCCACTTGTTGCTCATTCATTCATTCCCTCATTCATTTCTCTCTCCAATGGGCATTTACCACATATCCACTATGTGTTAGGTTCTATGCTCTGTGTTAAGAATATAAAGAGGAACAAGTAGCCTCTAATGAGAGACAGACAATACTTACTCACCATGCCATGAAATAAACAGTATAATACATTCACTTAACAATGATTTCTTGAATACCTACTATGTGCCAGGCACTGTTCTAGGCACTGGTGCTACAATCATGAATAAACTGACAAAATACTTGCCCTCATGGAACTGATATAAATGGATTTCTTTAGCAGTTCAAAGGAGAGGACACCTGATAGAGTGTTGGCTGGTGGAGTCTGGGAAGGTATGCAGAGGGAGGTGTGATTTCAGCTGGGTCTTAAAGGACAGTGCCTGGCAGACAGTTCGGAGGGGGCAGGACTGGGGAAAATAATAGTACAACAAAGCTAGTGTAAAAAGTAATAAATGGAGCCACTTTAAAATAGAGCTAAAAAAAAATAGAGTTGGAGCTGCCATGCAAGAACTGCCTTGCTCCGCCTATGCCTCAAGCCTTGGAATGCTCAAACAGGGCAAAAAACCTTTGGACTGGCCCTAAAGCAACATTGTGTTCCAAAGAACTGTTTGCAAAGATAACAAGGAAGTAGATAGTGTAACTATAGGACTGATGACTACTGGACTAAAAAATTAAAAGCATTGTTTAGAATTAACATCACTACATTATGTTATCTACAGCAATAGAAATGCCTTCCTTCTATTGATGTAATTGTTCCTTTTCTCTTTCTCATAAATGCCCACTGCTTTGTCTCCTAATCGGAACACTCTTTGGGTTTCTGCCTGAATCAGTGCATCCCCAATAGTTATCCCCCCTTTTTAAAAATCTCAAATAAATGTGTGTGGCCTCTCACTACGAAAGGCCTTTTATTTTTTAGGTTAACACTAGGAAATATGAAAGCGAATAGCTTGGCTAAGGAATGGCAAATGGCTTGGTTTGGGACTGCAGAGCGTGAATACAAGTAGAACAAGAGGTGCACATACTGTCTTCTCACATAAGGTACAATCAGATAAAATAGGCCAAAGCCCAGGTCTCAGCATTTTTCTGAGACTCCTAACCCTGTCCTGAGGCGAGGGAGCACACAAATACCACCTGGTCATGTGGTCGTGTTTGTCAAGTGGGGCCTTACTAAATGGTCCAATAACCCAGCCTCAGGTATGTAACCTTAGAGAAGGCTCAGCATTCTTTGCTAAGAGCCTTCATTTAAAAGGAAAATCTGTCTTGGAAGAGCTTATGAAACTTAGATCAAATCAAATTTAACTCTAGAGCTTCAGGTTTAATGAATTTTTTTACAACAATAATTCTTAAATTGAATGGCAATAGAAAATACCCCATACTCTAAAAATGGACTCTGTAAACAGTGCCTTGATTATTACAATTTCTATCTCATATTTGTCATGTTGATTTTGTATGCTGGTATTGAAATTAGCTGGCTTTCAAAGTTTAATATATTTCATGACCCAAAATAAATAGTTGGACAGGATCAGCTTGAAGTTCTCTTTGAAAACTTCTGTCAGGTCTGAGAGCTCAGAGTATGTTACCTTACCTCTCTAAGCCTCAGTTTCCTTAGCTGTAAATGGAGTTAGTAATAATAACTACCTTTCAGCGCTGTTGAGAAGATCAGGAGAGTTAATCCATGATAAATGCTTAGCCCAACATCCGGCATATAAGAGGTCAAAATAAGTAGCTATGATCCTGATTCTGTAGTTTCAGAGAAATCACTGGTACTTGGTTTGTATTGATTATGTAATCAGCAGGAGCAGGCTTAATTTATTCCAGTTTGTCTAGCTCTGGAAATTCTGAAAAGGGCCACAGACCTAGTAGACGATTTAGGAAATGATAATGTAACTCAAACAAGAAAAGTTTATTTCTAATTTTCCTGGTGGACAAACTGAGGCACTAACCCAAAATGACGTGTAATGTGACACAAAATAGACAGAGAAGCATGGAGCTGAATTAGGATTACAAATCCTGTGGCCATATTTTCAGCTTTCCATCCTAATTGGCAAATAGCACGCTTTTACCCAGAAGCCCAAGCACCTTTACCCCCTGACCTCCACTTCTAGGGTAAACCCACAACAAGGCTCAATTTTTATAATAAATGGACTCCTGGGCCCTGAACTTAATTGCACAAGTGAAAGGCGATCTTTTGATTCCAAAGGTCTGGGTATGTTGCCTCTTCCCAACAGCTTCTTTCCCTAGGGACTGAAGTCATAGGGTTAAGTTGTCAGGCTCAAACCTCATGAATTCCTTGAAATACTATAAGAGCAAAGGGAAACCCAGTGATCACATAGTGGCCCCTGGCCAGCAGCGCACTGGGCTCTGGTGTGAGGCAGGATGGATTTATTTTTGGCCTTTGCTCCCTTTCATAATCAGTGTTGTAAAATACATGCTCTGAGTTAAAGCTCAGGATTATCACTATAACCACATGTTCCTATTCAGTCCATTCCAAAAGGGTCCTTTTCTTTCTTTACAACCTTTTCTTTCTTTCTTTCCCTTCCCTCCCTCCCTCCCTCCCTCCCTCTCTCTCTCTCTCTCTCTCTCTCTTCTCTCTCTCTCTCTTCTTTCTTTCTTTCTTTCTTTCTTTCTTTCTTTCTTTCTTTTTTTCTTTCTTTCTTTCTTTCTTTCTTTCTTTCCTCTCTCTCTCCCTCCCTTTTTCCTTCCTTTCTTCCTTCCTTCCTTCCTTCCTTCCTCCCTTCCTTCCTTCCTTCCCTTCCTTCCTTCCTTCCTTCCTTCCTTCCTTCCTCCCTCCCTCCCTCCCTCCCTCCCTCCTCTTTTCTCTCTGATTCATTTTCCACAATACATGTGGCATTTTCTTGACACTGTTTTAGAAAGTCTATGGGTCAGGGATAAATCCATTATGCCAGTCTCTCATGAATGAAATGAAAATAATAAAGTATTTCAATAAAACAATAATAGTCATCATAATAGCAAAAATGTGTAAGGTGGGTGTCCGGCATTATTCGAAGCACTACACATATTAGCCCCTTTTATCTTCACACTACTCCTTTGAGGAAGGTACTATCATTATCCACATATGCCAGCTGGGGAAACTGAGGCACAAAACAGTTAAAATGGGATAGCTGTGAAGTGAGGAAGTTTGGTATTTGAAAATGAGACCTGTAGCCCAAAATATTCTCATGAGCCTGTCCTGTGTGGGAAGAATGGGAGCAGCGGCAAGATCAGGTAATAAGCAAGTCCCAGACTCAGGTCTCACCTCTGCCCTGATGTACAGGGGCTGGCTCCATATTCCTTCATCTATTCCAGCTTCATGAGCAGTAGTAGATGCAGGTTTGGTGGTGGTGGTGGTGGTGGTGGGGTGAAATCAGCTTATATAATTTTGGCATCCTCTTTTTAAAAAGACAAACATATCTTTTAAAAATTTTATAACACCATCTGACCAAATAAATACATTGCTATGGCACCTTCCAGGGCTGGAAAGGGGCCATGTCAGGGTTGACTCTGAAGCTGAAGCATCGGTGGCTTCAGAATCCATCTGCCTCTGCCTATGAGATGTCTCTGCTTGTTGCTGAGCAGGGCATTTGAAGCTCATTTAGACAGAAGAGTTTTCCTTTTTACTGCCAAACAAAAGCCCTTGGAAGTTGATCTGTCAACAGCAATTTAACACAGACTTTGTTCTGGTTATGTCTTTACAGCCACAACTATCTCCATTCTGAGAGTGAAAACATTAGAGACGGTGAAATGTGTCAAGTGATCAGTTTTGGCCCATTCCCTTAAATTTGGACAATGCTAAAATTTCCTCCCTGCATTACAAAAGTTGCCCCAGGAAATGAAATCCCAGGTTGAACGCTCACCTAAATAAGACTTCTCTCCTACTGTCAATCATGGAAAGCCACGGATTAATAGACTCCTTTAATTGAACTCAATTTTGTCTCGGAAGAGGGTACGGTGAAAACGACCGCCCAATCTGTCACTCGAATATTGTTTATATTTGTTGTTGATGGGATACCAAAGGCTCTTTTAAGCCTTTGGCTAAGAAGAGCACCTGAATCTGAACTTGTTCGCCTGCATAAAGCAAATAATGCTGAAATTATGGGAAAGCTCCTCCAAACATTTTGAGTGGAACACAAGACATTTTTTGTCTCCAAAATTGCAGTGTCCAATATTTTTGTTGTGCAAATAAATCTCCACCTGCATGTAGAAGTGCACATTACACATAATAAGATGAAGCTCTGACAAGACCAATGTTAATTACTCTGAAGGTAAATCAGATCACCTTTGACCAAACTCTGAGCTGTTAATTTTTGTTGCTCAGCTTCTTGGTCCTGAAATTAATGTAAATCTTTTACATTTATAATTTTATTTGCAGTTGCTAAACCCACCCACACAGTCTCAAAGGGCTGCTCTGAGTCAGAGACTATTCACTTACCACTGTGTTAGATATTTAAAAATGTTCTCTGAAGGATTAAATCACCTAATCCCAGTCCTTTCACAGATTCTTCTTTATGTAAAAATGATGGAGCCCAGAGAACATTGAAACTGGAAGGGACTTTAGAGGAGAAACTAAGACTCTCATGTTAGAAGTGACTGGCCCCATTCAGTGACCAAAGCTGAAACCGAAAGCAAAGTACTGGCTTGGGGTTTAATACAGGGTCACACTTAGAAAATCCTTTTCAGAGATCCAGAAGCTACCCCTTCCCCAACCTCCTGCCTCCGACAGTGTCTGTGAGTCCTGTACTCTGCGGCTGATATCTGGTCTAAAAGAATCATTGCCATTTTGAATGCAAAACGGTGTGAATTTGATTCAGATAAAAACAAATCAGCTACTCGTTACAACAATATGCATTAATTTTTTTTGGACAGATACATTAGAAACTGTTCATAATGGTGACTTTTAAAGAGGGGGCTAAGGATGGGAAAGGCAGGATAGAAAGATATTTGCTTTTCATTTTATGTATTTTCTTTACTATATTGATCGATTACCAGGTACAGGTATTCACTGTGTTAAAAACCTAAAAAAAAAAAATAGAGAATACTATGCTCACAAACTTCACAGGAGAAATTAAAATTTACCCCAGTAACACTGTCGCTTAAAAATCTATCGTCCAGTACAGCAATACTTCATTTATTTTATTTTTTTACTAAAGTATCCATAATAACAGAGGAGGCTGAACACATCCTCCCAGGGGTCTGGGGGCAGTGCCAGAAATGGTCCTCAGTACATAAAAACTCTCTTTGAAGCTTATGTTTTAAAAATGCATTAAAATTGTGCAATAGACTAACACATCCGCACCTCTTTTAATATTAAAATAATGGCTTAAATGACTTACCATGCACGAAAACTGCTTCTGTGGAGAGACACCCCTGGTTTCTTTCTTCAGCAGTCCAGCGGTCCAGCGGTCGGCGGTCCAGAGCACCCGCAGCACACTGCCTCCAGTGACTGAGTGGAGAGGCCTCTGGAATGGGAAGTGCGGCTGTGAGCGAGCTGACCTGTATTCTGGCTCTCTCACCTGGAATCAGGCTTCACAGATCCTGTTATGCATTGAATAGTAACAAAACAACAGCATAAATTAGGGTGTTGCTAAGATTGTGTACCATCAACGTTCGCATGAGCATAATGGACGTAATGAATTCTATAGCACTATCCTGCACAGCTTGGAGAGATTAAAACCACTTTGTCTTTAAATTAAATTTCAAAAATCATTGAACAAGAATAGAAAGAACAGAAAAAAAAAAAAAAAACACCACCACCTCATCTATGTCAGCTACCCAATTGTAGGAGGCACCACTTCTTGCTTTCTGATCATTAATGCCTGGTCCTAGGTTTATTTTATTAGCTGCAACTCAGTGAGTACACATCTATTGTAATAACCATAAAGGGGGCTTGGGTTCTCTTGTACTGTGCTTTGCAGCCCCAATCGGAGAGCCTCTTATCCCCTTTTAGGGTCAAAATCTATAACTGAAAAAGACCTAAGATGAAGTTTATTTTATAGAAATTCTGCACAATATAGTATGTCTAGGCTGTTGCAGAAAAAGAAAAGGGGGCTTGAATTCTTAAGTAGTGCTCTGCTTGGGCAAATCTTTATTCAACAAAATGGATGCCTAATTATGAAAAAAACTATTGATGTGCTTACTAGATGCCAGGTGCCATACTTACTGCTCTACATGCTTTATGTTCCTTAACCCTCACTCACAACACCCGTAGGAATTACAGCTGGCACTATTATACCCACATTTGCAGATGAAGAAACTAAGACTGGGGAAGATTAAATGGCTTGCCCAAGGTCATACAGTAGGAAAGCAGCAGGGCCAGGATTCAAATCCAAGTACTTCTGATCCTGGAGCTCCTGAAATCTTAACTGTCTCTGAATAATTATCATAGTTACCGTTTATAGAGTGCATATTTTGTGTTTTTACGGTAGATGCTGTGCATAAATCACTTAATCCTTGCCAACAGCCCTCTGAGTCAGGCATTATTATCCTCATTTTATGGATGAGGAAAACTGAGGCTTAGAGAAATTAGGTAACTTGTCCAAACAATTAAGTGGCAGAATCCCGGCCTCTCTGATAACAGAACGAGTTTTGGGTTTTTAAAGCGACTTTATTAGGTTCTTTTAACATACAAAAATTGTGTATGTTTAAGGTGTATAACTTGTGTTTTGGTATGCGCACGCATTATGAAGGGTTCTTAGCAACTAAGTTACACTAGGTTTCACTTAACTGAAACACCTGGAGCGCCCCCACCCCCGGTATTAATGCATGCCATGTAGACCCCTAGTGAACCGCACCTGTATTGTGCCAGCACCTGTGATGTCCCTTAGGAAATGAGTTTTACCCGTGTACATGAATCACCTATCATTTTCTACTTTTAATGTGCCATGACAGCCACAGTGCTTTATTCACAAATCTTGTCTTATAAGAAAAATCCACTGGATTCCTGAGGTTTAAGAGATACAGAAATTGCAAACACATTGTCATGTGGATCCCAAACAAAGGCTTATCCAGAAGAAAATATAAACATCCTCCATTGACTGGGCTGATTAACATTAGCATTTTCAACAAAATGCAGATACATTTCCTTTGTAAAATGAGTTTTGAGGTCATGGCAGTTGCCCAGCTCTCCCTGTAATCTTAACAGCACTGCAATCTCAGCACTGCGTTAACTGTGCCAGCTCTAATCCTCTGCTTTGAATGGGATTAAAATAAAATGGCTTGAGCCAGGTGAAGTTGGATGGGGCAAAGCAACTGGATGAAAATTGCTATTACCTTCTATTTCACAATTTTTTTGGGAATAAGACAACCATTTAAAAGTGAACATTTCAGCTTATATTTAATAACTATAGGACTAGGAAAGGTGGATATCATTTACTTTTTGGAGAAAGCTCAGCTATGACCATCCACAGGCCATGAACCAATGGTTTTGGATGCAGTGGGCCTGAGTTTCATTTTGCTAAGGTACTGGGAATGTTGATCAGTCGCACAACCAAGCTATTCTTTGATAAGTGGATGGGTGAATATTGGTTTTAAAGAAAGCTCTACAGATCTCAGGAGATACTGTAGCATTTATTAAACATGCAGCACTTCCTCAAACATAGCACTTACTAAATTATAAAATATATTTTTATAAGAAAATAAACCACACACAGAATTGTATTTCAGATACTTTTTATTTCTTCAAATTTATTATTTATTAGGAGTGACTGAAATAAAAAATATAATTGAGTCCCATCATTATCATGATCATCATGGAAATAGCTTTAGGAGAAAACTGGTCAGATGAATATTATTGCTTCCCATTTTCAACCAGTAAATAGTTGCCACTGATAAATAGCCAACAGTCTGTCAAGAATGCTCAAAGATATGTTACATAACACAACATGCCTGTTCACAGGGGGAAAAAAGACTAGGAAATAACTTATGTGAACTTCTTGATTTCATCATACAAGACAAGCACAAAAGCACCACCCATGCCTCTGAGAACATTGGACCATGCACCCTTGAAAAAAGCTTTGCTTCCTTCATCACGAGCAATCTTCCTCCAGCAGTCGAGCGTGCCTGTGTACATGATATCAGCTGCAAAGAATAGTGACATGGAGTTGGTCAGGAAAGGCTGATTAAAGTCCTAAGATTTATGGGACTAAACCAAGGCCCCGCCTCTAAGAGCTAATGTCAATTTTTAAAAAGCCAATATTTTACACATCAGTGTGGGCAATATTGAAATATTAACGCTGACAATAGAACAGCAATGTGTAGACTACCCACTGGACTTAACCTCTAATACCATTTAAGCACCCTCATTCACAGGCATCCAAAGGACCCACTCAAAGGCAACTGTGCAGCAGACACAACCCCATCCCGCGATCTGAACAGATTGCCATTTTTCAAGTCAGGAATCACTAGTGTGTCCCTATGCCCCATGCCCACGTCTTCATCTTCTGCTCAAGCAGAACTTACTTCCTTTGCGCCCTGACTGCATCATCATGCGACGACGAACAGTGTCAAATGGATAGGAAGTTAACCCAGCCACCGCGGTGACGGATTGTGCAATCATCCAGCTGACGAAGATGTGTGTATTCTTGGGGTCTGGAAGCATTCCTGAGAATAAGAAAGAGACACCTTTACCAGAAAGCAGTTTTACCTACTTGTTTTCCATGTCTCCCTAACTAATTTATCTGTGCACAAGGATTGTACTGGATGACCTTGGATGCCTTAAGTGATTATATAAAAAAGAAAAATCTCTGGCTCTTGGAAACTTAGGATGGCATAATCATTTTTCAAAGTGTTTCATAAGAACTCAGGTTCAGAGCGCACAGCACTTACCCTTTGCGGTGTCATAGATACCGAAGTAGGCAGCTCGGTAGATGATAATACCCTGCACGGACACATTAAAGCCTTGGTACAGGCCCCTAATCCCATCAGATTTGTAGATCTTAACCAGGCAGTCACCGAGGCCTTTGAATTCTCTTTCGGCTCCAGCTTTGCCCACATCAGCTGCTAGACGGGTACGGGCAAAATCAAGAGGATACACAAAACACAAGGAGGTGGCCCCAGCGGCACCGCCTGATGCCAGATTCCCTGCAAAGTAGCGCCAGAACTGGGTTCTCTTGTCCACACCACCTAGGAAGATCTGCTTGTATTTATCTTTGAAGGCAAAGTTGAGAGCCTGGGTGGGGAAGTATCTGATGACATTGGCCAGGTTACCACGCCAGAAGGACAGTACTCCCTGCTCCTTGGGGATACGAACCACGCAGTCTATAATGCCCTTGTACTGCTTATCTGCCGTGATTTGCTTGCTGGCATGCTGCACCTGACAGACAAGGAGGCCAACAAAGACGAGTTACAACCATGCAGAAGCGAAAAGGGAAGGGAATATATCATCTCAACGCGGCTTAAGGTTAGCTTCCTCCCTCCATCTAGTCTTCTGTATTGTAGGCCCGACCATCCTAACACTCGGATGCTGTCATAGGTGGATGAGGTGATCTGCACCAGCAGGGGCATTAAGCCTCCACCCCTTTGGTTGGGGAGGGGGCATCCTCAAGCGGACCCATGACCTTTACACCTGGGAGAAAGGTCAGTTCCAGGTTCAGAGGTATTAAGACAAGTCCCACGTAGGGCGCGGCGACTTTGGTGACCAGGGCCTCCGCCTCAGCTCTCCAGAGCTGCTTCCCTCCCGCTCCGCCTCCACTCCTCTCCTAGAGGTGACCTGCGGGCCACCGCACCCCCCACGCCACCAGTCCCGGCGCGCCCTACAGAGCCGGAACCGGCGAGCGCGCGGCGCAGGCACGCAGGCCGCGGGGGCGCGCCGGCGGCTGCGCGGAGGCGGATGCAGCAGGCACGCGCGCTTCCCGGGGCGGCTTCCGGCCAGGCGGGGCTGGAGCGCGGCCGCTCGACCGTCCGCGTGGCCTCTGCAAGGCTGTAATCTCCTTGCCGCGACCTTGAGGTCTTCCGTGAGGCCAGGTGTTCTTTCGAGAAAGCGCCGGCTTTCAGGCTTTGCCCTTGACCCCAAGGCCCAGGGAGATAGCCGTTCTCGGACTGCCCCGTCCGAGTTTGCGGCCTCCAGGGTGCCGAGGCCCCGGCCTTCTTCACCTCCCTCCGCCCCCGACCCCTTCCTAGGTCCGGAACTTCACGTCATTGAAGCACCTTCCTTAAGTTTACCTTTCGGTCCGCCTCTGCAACCGCCCCGGCCCCCACGCTGCCACTTCCCCTGGCCTGTTTAAACAGTTCGCCCCCCTCCATCGCTGGGGCCCCGATTTCTGCGCGACTCCCCTCGTCCCCCCCACTTCGTGGTCAGGCTCTCTGACCCCAGGACGTACCTGCAGCAGCAGCTTGACCCGCTCGATGGGTGCTACCGCCGTCTTGGAGATGGCTGCAGCCACTCCACCTGCCAGGAAGTCCTTGGCGAAGGACACAGCGGCATCTGTCATGTTGAAAAGGAAGAAAAGGCGGGCGACTGCGGAATAAGGTTAGGAACCGGTTGGAACTCGGAGGCTCTGGGGCGGAGCAAAGCAAATGGCCGATTTATATATGGGGAGCCGGCGCCCGGGTGGCCGGCGTCGGGGGCGGGCTCGGCGGTGCGCCGGGCGGCGGGACCGCTGAGTGGCTCGGCGCTGGCGGGGGGTGGTGATGTGGGGTGGAGCCGCGGAGTCGAGGCCAGGGCCGCGCTCCGCGCCACCCGCTTGCTCCGCAGCACCTGACCTGGCCGGAGGGAGGAGCGGCCCCAGGGAATACCCACCATCGCGACACTGGACCCCAGGAGGAGCTTGCGAGCGTGGAGCGGCACCGAGATCACCACGTGCCTGGACAAAAGCCTCTGGAGCATGGCCGGGACAAGGGTGAGGCGCAGGATTTAAGGGGGCGCAAAACAAACAAAAAACAAAACAAAACAAAAATGCACAAAAACAAAAAAAAGCCTTCGTAATTAAATAATATTCCATGCAACATGTAAAAAATTTTATACAGGCAAACTACAGCCCGCTGGCCCGTCGCCTGTTTTTTGGTAAAGTTTAATTGAAGCTCAAGGCCTGGGATTAGGATGAGACAAATGAGACTCTTGCAAGTGTGGGAGTCGAATGGGGCGTGGGGTATCCTGATTTTTGCATTACTTTTCAGTTCTTGAAATAGTGCATTAAAAATCATTAGTTATTAAGTTATTCTGCTTCCACTTAAAATTTGTGCCAAGGCAAGTGCCTCACACTGTAGACCTGGCACTTCCCTGAAGCTTTGCCAGAAGCTGGAGGAAATTGGGGGAACAGCAGAGCTGGGACATTGTCAACGTGCTCCAGATCCCGGTTTGCACATCTGCTGGGGGTAGGATTTTAGTCGGGAGCCAAAAATATAGAGGCCATACAGGTAAGGTTAAGAGGCTGTGAACTAGGTTGGCATTTGGCTGCCTGGACTCCAGGTAAAGTGCCCTTGGATTGAGTAGATTCCTGAACTCCAGAAACGTTTAGAGGAGTCATTAGAATTAGATTGAAGGCCATCGTGTCAGTGGGCAAGTGCTCACTGACCCTTAATCCCTGCACTGGGTAAGCATTTGCCACACATGTCCTTAAAAACCTACTTGTTAGTTTGAATGCACTCTCTTAGGTTCAGAACTGGAGTCAAGAGTGTAACAACAGTGTTTATAAAATAAGGATAACTGTTGAAAACTTGCAATTGTAGCTGAACACTAGGTGCCCAGTATGTTGAAGGCATAGGGGACATATCCCTTACTTTCTTGCCCTCTTCCACCTTCTATCAAAGGACCCAATTCCAGGATTGTCAAGTCCTTCTAAGTATGCTTTGCAACTTGTTAGTCTTTCCAAGAACCCTAGCACACACCACAAGTGTTCAAGTAGAGCAAGTTTGAATCCAGCTTTGTTGATCCTGGGGCATATCTTTGACCTGTGTTCATAAGAGGCTGCGACTTTTCTCATTAGCTGATTGTAACAATGATGCAGCTGGATATAGAAATGACCTTACTGTACAGTTTCAGAGAATGATAGAGTATATTCTCTGAAAGTGATAGTCACTCCTCTACTACTACTGGGGAGAGAATTAACAGCTAAAGCAAAAATCTACAGAGCATTTTATTTAGAGGGAGGTGGTTTTTAGAATACATTTCAAAATAAAATTCAAACAAAACCTTTCTAATTTGAACCTTGACATTCTGATTAATGCATTTTTATTCAAATGTTAATTACTCTTTGAAATGCCTGGCTATCACTTATCTAACCTTTTTCTACCTCTCACTGGCCACATCTGCTACTCCCTTTGAGTATGATGTCCTTATTGTGTTTCATTACAGTTCCATTTTATTGTTTCACGTACTTCTGCATTTATTGTTCTGTCAGATTTCCATCTCTCCACAAAAAGATCATCAAATAATTACATAGAATTTGTCCCTTCTCAGTCTTTGGGTACCTAAGTGTAGTTTTACTGAAGATGAAATACATTATGGGTCATTTAAAAGCAACTCCATAAAAAAATAAATAAAAGCAACTTCATGCCATGAGTTGGCATTTTTCCAAATCCACTGTCAGCTGGAGCTCTCCTAGTTGTCTCTGACCAGGTATACGTCAAGGAGTCAGATGTTCTCAAAAGTGTCAAGGTCATGAAAAACGAAGACCGTCACAGATTACAGGAGACTAAGAGAATGACAGCTTAATGAATATGGAATCCTGTATTGGATCCTGGACCAGAAAAAAGACATTGGTGGTACTACTGAAATTTGAATATCTGTGGATTCGTTAATAGTATTCTACCAATACTATTCTTAGTTACAGTGGTTATATAAGATGTTAACATTTGGAGAAGAGTGAAGGATATATGGAAATTCTTTATACTGTTTTTTTGGGTCAAATTTTTATGTCTAAAGGTTAAAAAAAATTAAGAAAAAAGAAACCAGTAGCAAGAGCCCAGGAAAATAGAGACTAATATTAATGAAATGAATAATTATATATGGCTGGTCAATTCATTAAAAATGAACTCCTCCAGTGAGGCAGAGTGGGGACTGTGTTAGTAACTACTGTGTTTCTGGAAGCTATGTAAATTACAAGTATAATTAAGAAAGGAACTAAAGCTAAGGCAGTGCCTAGTAATTCTCAAGAAAAGGAAGAGTGTCAGAAATGATACTTACAGTCTCAGTTACCTACATACCAATACCCAGACTATTGTTAATAAAGTGAATGTAAAATGTTAATATGAGCAGGAAAACACAGTTTTATAGGTATTGTTCAAACTTGGTAGAATGGGACTTCTGACTGGCATCTGGAAAATAAAAGATAAACCCATTCAGAGAGGTACTATATAAAAGGAGAACAGAGTAGTAGTAAATCAAGAAGGTATCACCAGTAATTGATTGGCTGGAGGGGGAAAAACGTTCAGTGAAAATGACAGGGAGAAATTAAAGTGCTTATAGTTGTGGAAGTATACAAGAGACTGACTAGATAGATAAAAGCCCTGAATAGTGCTTCTTAAAACCATCACATAGGCGAGAAAATGGTGATCAGAGACATAAACTATCAAGTATTTACTGGAAGGTTCATTATTGTAATAGCAATACACTGGATAATTTTTTTTTAGCTTAAATGTTATTTATTTTATGCATAGGTAATATGTTCACTAAGTTCAAAAGTTTTAAAGGTACTAAAAGGTATACAGAAAACAGCCTACATTCCATTCCTGAAAGCTTACACTGTAAAATTCTTGATTCTCTTGCTGATATCTATAGTTCTCAGAAGCCTGAAGAAGCAGAGAGGTAGATTGTTAAAGTGGGCTTAATCCTGACAATAAATAGGGAAGAAATGGTTGGCAAAAAGTATAATACTAAAATTTTCGGGAAACTGACCATGCCATCTGGATCTGTTAAACAAAAGAGTGCCAGGCATGGTCAGATAGGTTAACAAATGTGCATGCACATGTGTGAGTGAGAGACACAGAAAGAGAAGCAGACGTTAAAATATCAGAAAAACGATAAATATGATCTGACCAAACAGCAAAACAGAAAGATAGCTCGAGAGGGCAAGATATTCCAAAGATACGATTCAGACCTGTACAATTTGGAAAAAATTCCAGTGAGAAATTAAAAAGGGAGGGCTAGGCTTTCAAGGATGAAGACCAAAATGTATCAGGCCTCTAGGAACTGAGTCGGAATGGCTAAGGCCAGAATAAACCCAGGCTTACACAATGGGAAGGACCATAATAAAAGATTCTAATGCTCTATTTAGTGCAGAATATTTAAGGATGAGGAGCTAGAACTTAACGATTGTTAAGTGAAAACTGAGGGTCTTAGTTGACTGAGTTGACAATGCCAGAAAATGCTCGTGAGTATTGGGTTGGGCCAAGAGGATGATGATTAACAGAACAGGGGACTTTCATTCCCACTTGGACCTCCGCTAGCCAACCTGTAGGGCTTTACGCTTACTTCTGGATGCCACGTTTAAGAGGACATTAACAAACTGGAACATTCAAAGAAGGCAGTCAGGAAAAGGAAGTGCCTGTAAATCACGTCATATGAGAAATGGCTGCATGAGAGATATTTAACTAGGAATAAGTTTTGGGTGAGGAGGGACACCCTAGCTGTCTCTATAATTGAAGGACTGTCAGGTAGAAGAGAATGAGATGTTCTGTATGAAATCAGTACCAGCTGGTAGAGGTTTCATGAAGGTAGACTTCAGCTGAAAAGAAATAACTTTCCAAAATATTAGCTCTTTAAGTGTAGGATGGGTTGCTAACTACTTGTTGCTGGAAAATTTAAGAGTTGTGGTGGAATGGCCACTTGTCAGGGACACTGCAGAGGAGATTGCTGTGTTGGCTGGGAAGAGAGTTCTACTCCACTCCAATTGTGAGATTCTTTGGCTCTATTCTTTTGTATCTGTAAGACTGAATTGGATTTGAGCATTTGAGTTTGGAAATCTGGGACAAAATAAGTAGAGAGAATTAATTTAGCTCAGTGGTCAACAGGGTGGGCTATGGAGCCAGACTGCTTGAGTTCAAATTCTGGCTCTGCCACTTTCTGTCAGGCCTTGGGTAAGTTCCTTAACCTCTCCAAACTTCAATGTCTTCAGGTAAAAATGGGAATGACAGTAGTACCTATACCTTGAAGTGCTTCAGGAAGATTTTACACACAACACACACACACACACACACACACACACACACACACACACACACACTGTGGGTAATATATGTACAGAGCTGGTACGTAGCAGGCATTTAATACATGCTAGATTTTATTAATACTAAGAAAAATACCAACTTAGGTTGCCCAATTCTGAGTTTTAATGACCAATCACTCCACCCCTGCTTAAGTGGTAAACTAGTTCTCTGCCCCTGGTAAGGGCCTTACCTATAATCTGGTAACCATATCAGAGGCCCTATAAGCAGGATTAGAGTCTCTAAGAGGTACCCAGATCAAGCATCCTAAATTTTCAGACCTGGCTTGCATTTGTGAAATGGAAGACCATCACATCACATTTGTGTTTGCAGTGCAATTACTGAGAAAACAAGGCTCATTGTTTGTAGGCCAATTTTGCTCAAGTTTCTAGTCTCTCACTTCAGTTTCTGGAACAATCTTGCTCAGGAAACCAGTGATTCCTCCTTGCTTAGCATTTAAAACCCTTTTCTCTTCCTCCCTCAAGGATTTCATTTCTGGCCCCTCTGCAGCAGGCTTAGAAAGCATTTGATGGATTCCAGCCCTGAAGTAACTATTTAAAATTGAGGTATAATTACCACACAATAAAACTGTATATATTTAAAGGATAGAATTGGTAAGTTTTTTACATATGTATATGCCTATAAAATTATCACAGTTAAGATAGTGAATGTATCAATCACCATCCTAAATTTTCTTGCTCCCCATTGTAATCCCTCCCTCTCTCTCCAAGCAGTCACTGAGCTGCTTTTTGTCACCATAGATTAGTTTGTATTTCCTAGAATTTCATATAAATGGAATCATAAAGTTCTGGCTTCTTTCACTTGATATATATATATATTTTAGATTTCATCCAGGCTTCTTTGTGTATCAGTAGTCAATTCCTTTCAATTGCTAAGTAGTTCCATTATGTGGATATATTACATTTGAGTCATTTCCACTTTTTGCCTATTATGAATGATGCTGCTATAAACATGCCTGTACAAATTTTGATGTGGACATATGTTTTCATTTATCTGGTGTATATATCTAGGAGTGGAATTGCTGGGTCATATGGGATCTCCGTGTAGAGTCATTTGAGGAATTGCCAGACTGTAAAATGATTGTACCATTTTACATCCCGACAGCAGGGTAAAAGTTCTAGTTCTTCCACATTTTGAGGCCTTTCTTTAGCCATTGTCTCCTCAATGTCATTTTTATTGCTTCCCCCTGCCCTAGGAGTTTTTTTCCTATCCACTACTTTGGTGGTCTCATTCAGTCTATTGCTTTAAATGCCCAAATTTCTGTCTCTAGCCACCATGTTCTCCTGAACTCCAGACTTGTCCCAGTTTACTACCCAGGACAGTTCTGGTTTATGCTTATTATCCTGACAGTATTATTAATACAGTTCTGATACATTAGTTTTCTAACGCTGTTATAACAAATTACTGCAAACTCAGTGGCTTAAGCAACACAGATTTATTACCTTTCAGTTATGGAGATCAGAAATCTGATGTGAATCTCACTGGACTATAAAATCTGACTGGACTGCAACCCTTTCTGGAAGCTGTCAGGGAAAGTCTATTTCTTGGCTCATTCAGGTTGTTGGCTGAGTTCAGTTCCTTGTGGTTGTAAGACTGAAGTCCCCAGTTCCTTACTGGCAGTCAACTCAGGATTATTCTCAGCTTCTAGAGGCCATCCTCATTTCTTGGCTCCTGGGCAGTTTTTTCTTCAAAGCCAGCAACAGTGAGTCCTATTCTTCTCATGCCCCATTTCTTCTGTTTGTTGTTCTGTCCTGAGACTCTCTGACCACCTCTTCCACCTCCCTCTTCCACTTTTAAGGACTCATGTGATTAGATGAGTCTGCCTAGGTAAACCAGGATAATCTCTGCATCTCAATATCCTTCACCTTAACCACATTTGCAAAGTCCCTTTTGCAATGTAAGGTAAATGTTCATAGGTCCTAGGGATTAGGATGTGGATACCCTTGGGGAGGTCATTATTCTGTCTACCACAACTGGTTTGGACAATTACACAGACAGCCTATGCTCTAGACAGTTGTCTACTTGGATGTCTTCTGGGGCATTTTGAATTTAACATGTCCAAAAGAGACAGACAGACAGACATTTATTTGTTTCTATTATGGTGACATTGGTTAATGAAATCCAATAAGTTTCAAGTGTACAATTCAACAGTAAATCATACTTATATTGAATTGTGTTCACCCCCCCCCAATTAGATTTTTCTGTCACCACGTATTTGAGCCCTTTTACCCCATCAACCTCCCCCCTCCCCAAAAGAGACCTTTTAATTCCTTCCTCACCAAAACTCTGGCCCTTACCAGTCTTACCCACATTAGCAAAAGTCAACATTACCTATCTTGTTAATTAAATTGAAAGCCAAAAACCTAGGTGCCATTTTGATTCCTTCCTTTTATTCCAGGTATTCAGTCACTCAGCAAATCCTGCTGAATCCAACTCCAAAATATGTCTTGAACCTATTCACTTCTTTCCATCTTTACTACTATCATTCTAGTCCAAGCCATCATGTCTTACTTGGACTTTGTAATAGTCTCTTAACTGATCCTTCTACTCACAGCCTCGCTTCTCTGCAATCTGTTATCCACACAACAGCCAGAGGGAAATTTTAAAAATGAAAATCAGATTGTGTGTTTCTCTGTATAAAAGCTTTCAATGACTCCCCACTGCATTTAGAGTAAAATCTAACTTCTTACTATGGCCTCGATGGCCACATATTATGATCTGGTCCTCTATCCAACCTCATTTCCTATACTCTCTCACTCACAACCCTTTGGCTATACTCACCTCTTTTCTGTTTACTAAGTATTTTCCCACTACCAGCACCACTTTGGCACCTTCTGTTTTCCCGGCCAGGAGTGCTCTTCCTAGGTCTTTCCATGGTTGGCTCTGTTTTATCCTCTAGGTCTCATCTTAAATGTTACCTCTTAAAATAGCTTCTCCTGGCTCCCTAATTTAAAATATTTCCCTCATTCCCACATATTTCTCTAATAAAGCACCCTGTTTATTTTCCTGATAATATTAGTCTATAATTACCTAACTTGTTGATTCATTTATTTCTTTACTGACTGCTGCTTTCACTAGAATGTAAGCGCCATGTGGGCAAGGACCTTATATGACTTATGTAGTAGAATGTCCAGCAATTGAATAAGTGCGCGAAGCCAGTCTTCTTACTCTATATCCCAAACACCTTTTCCTTGCTTCCATCTCTGTGACACTGCGTAAGACTTGCCTTCAACCTGCAATGCCCTCCAACTTATTCTTTACCAACTAATATCCTCTCACTTCCTTCAAAACTTAGTTCAAGACCCATCACCTCCAAAACCTGCTCATTATTGGTCCCTCTCATCCGATGATCCTGTTCATCATTGATCCGGTATACATAGAGCCTCAGCAATCTTGTAAACCAGCGGTCCCAAACCTTTTTGGCACCAGGGACCAGTGTTCTTATGAGAATCTAATGCCTGATGATCGGAGGTGGAGGCGAGGCTAGTGCTCTGAGGCTAGTGCTGGGGAGCGGCTGCAAATACAATAGAAGCTTCGCTTTCTTGCCTGACACTCACCTCCTGCTGTGCAGCTCTGTTCTTAACCATTACTGGTCCATGCCCCGGGGCTTGGGGACCCCTGTTGTAAACCGTTGTTACCATATTATCATGCCTTTGCTCATATTTGCTTTGTAATCATAGTTATTTCATGTATGCAGGTAAGTTTTGTTCCTTAAGACTGTAAGTTACTCCTAGGTCAAAACTGCATCACACTTTATAATCCTCCTGAAGTAATTAGTCCAGTTTGGTGCACACTGCCAGTCATAAAGCAGAAAACTCTTTTCATACCTCTGAGAATAATGCAAATAGCTGGAAGTTCATTTTAGGAACAGAACTAGAGTTTTTATTATTATTATTATTATTTTAAACTTTTTTAGGCAAGGCAACCCTTGGTTGACCTCACAGACTGCAAGGGCCTTGTCAGCTTACAATCTCTTATTTTTGATTTTGTTACACCTTTAGCACCTGGTCTCCCTAGGTGGTCTCCCATCCAAGTACTAACCAGGCCCGACCCTGCTTAGCTTCTGATCAGACAGGACTGGGCTTGTTCAGGGTGGCATGGCTGTAGACTAGAACTAGAGTTTTAAAGAGTTATTTCGAAATTAGAAAAATGAGGCATATGCCTTCCCCTACTTACTGTATTAAAAAAAATTTAAAAAACTGCAGCTCAGAAAATATTCCTGGGTGTGGCAGTAGCAATAACAGTTATCTATCTCATAATACCTGTGGAAGAATACACAGAATATATATTGATAGGATGTAAGTAACCTGAGGTTAGGATTTTAGACTTAGTAAAAAAGTTTAACATTTTTTTTTGCAGCTTTCAGAACTTTAAAAATGTTGTTTATCTCAAGGATAATAAAGAGTAAATAATGAGCTATTCACCTTGGGTAAAGAGTTTACCATCCTCCAAATTCTAACAGATTGGGCTACAGATGAAATTTTCTTGTGCGTATTAACTGTTAGTCTGCATAAAACACAATCTGCTACAGCAGTTGGAAAAATGAGTTATTTTGGTATATTTCAATAGGAGAGTTTAAAGATTTTGGTCAGTATATATTTAACTATGTATATTATAACTCAGATTAGTAATAAATGACCAACAAGTCATTTTTCTTTGGAAAATAAATTTAATAGGGAAAAATACTTTCAATATACTGAAAGCCTGTGTATATAAATTATCATCTTAATGTTAGACATCATTTTTTTAATGCATAGATAGGCATTCACTTATATAAACTTGACATAGAATCCCCAAGGTGGAACAATCCAAAATTTGATTTTTAAAAAATTGAGTAGAGATGATTAGTTCGAAGTACTTGTTCAGTTACATTTTTTTGTGTGTGTGTGTGTGTCAGATGTTCTATTTGATCCTTTCTAAGCAACTGGGACATCTTGTAAGAATAACTTGTTGACTAAATAATTTATTTTCAGGGTAGGCTTGCAAAGCAAGTTAAAAAGGCAGAGAATTTAGGCCACTTAAAGTATACATGACTTCAACTGGAAGAAGGTCTTTTGGGGCATAATTATGAAGTCATGGTAAAAACCGCCTTCTTGTAACACAAGATTCTAAGCCTGGGATGCTTCAAATTTGAATAAAGGATGGTTCTACTATGATAGTGATAACTTTTAAATGTCAAAACATTTCCATTTAGCTTCTGATAAGGCATAATTTACACTGTGGTGTGCACACTCAAGTCAGCAAAGACTTTGAGTTCCACAATGATTACACTGGGAAGTCTTAGGTCAGATTGAGCAAAACTAGGCTGATGTGGGTTAGTGCAAACTATGACCCTGTGACTGAGCACATGACATGGTCTCTGGTCAGCCACTTCAACTACACTTTACTGTGAGGTGTCATGGCAATGCCGTTTCTTTGGTGTTGTATAAATGGCACATATCATTACTGTTATAAAATTGGGATGTCATGTTAGGAAACCAAGTGACAAAGTTGTTCCCAGGGACATCAGTTGGGAGCTTAGAGGTGGCATATGGCTGACTGTTATCATTTCTCCATTCATGTGCAATTATGGGGCTACATTTATTTGTGATTGCAATATGCCTTCAGTCAGTGCACTTCTAGTTCCATTTGCTTTTAAAGAGTTGGTTTTCTAGACTCTAATTTTCCAGTTTTGAAGAATTTTTTAAATTCCCGTAATTCCTGGGGTTTCAAGCTCTGATCCACCCCTGGGGTCAGTTTATAGCTCAGAGGAGACACAATGTAGCCATTTTGGTAAAGACAGATTCTCTTGCAGAACTCAAAGATGCCGAACATAACTCCAAAATATGGAACTATCTGTTTAAAAAGAAAATGAAAATCATGTTAAAATCTTAAAAGAAAAATCAATACATCTGCAATCAACTTGGATCAGGGCAAACTGAGTTAAAGGCTTTGGACAAGACAACATGATAATTCTTTTTGGAATCAGGGATGATAATGCGTGGGGGATGAAGAATGGCAGAATGGTTGAAGGGCCTAAGAGAAACATGGGTCTGGGTTAATATGCACATAGATAATCTGACACTTCCTGTCAATGTGTGCTTGTCTTGATTGGAGCCATCTGTGTGTCAACTTGTGCAAGGTTAATCCAGAGTTCTTAACCTTTTCTTTTTTATTGTCATGGAATTGTTTTGGGAATGTGATGAAAGCTATGATCCTCTCACCAGCGAGAAGCACATATGCATACACATATGAATTTCTGCATACAATTTTAGGACAGGAGTTTATGTTCCCCTTAGGAGTCTAAGAGTCCCCATAGCAGGAACCTCTACACTAAATGCTCAGTTCCTCTGGGGTGGAGTATCAGATGTCCCAACACTGCACAGAGTCCGCTCTCTTCATGGCTGACAGCCAGCCTGTACTAGTGGGCCTCGTGCTACCATCAATGCTAGAGGGGATGTTTCCATGCAAACTATAGGGGGAGTGGCAAAGGAACAGGTTAGAACTAGAAGAGACAGAGAAGCAGTAGAGACTGACCACTCCTCTCACCTTCAGTAAATTGGCTGCCAGTCCATTCCAGAGTCCCAGTACCCCTCGGGCCTTCACTGTCTGCTGGAAGCAGTCCATGGCGCCTGAGAAATGGACATCTACTCCTCCACAGTGGGGAAGGTAGGGGCTCTGAGCCTGGCAAGAAATAGAAAGTGGGATGAGGTAATTTAGTTACCAGGAAATACATGTTCTAGTGAAAGTAGCCAGAGTCTCAAGTCTGGACTCTGGATGCCATGCTCCGGGCCGACATGATGGCAGAGAATGGCTGCCACAGGGCTCTTCCTATTCTAGGGGCTTAGAATGACTATTAATATACAGTAAAGTCACGACACCTCATTCACATATTTGTGGGTTATTCTGCTTGAAAGGAAGCAGCCATTTATTTGAGACAGACTCAACTTCACACTCAACATTCCTTCCCAACCTATGCCCTCTGGACATGACCAACACACTCCTATGCCCCTAACCTTTTTAAAGTGCTCCCATTTCCTTGTCTTAATTGATCGATCCCCCCCATACCTGTTTAGACCAGTTCGAGCTGCTATAACAGAATACCATAGACTGGGTGCCTTAAACAACAGTTCTTACAGTTCTGGAAGCTGAGAAGCCCAAGATCAAGTTGCCAGCAGATTTGGTGTCTGGTGAGAACTTAATTCCTGGTTTTCAGACAGTCACCTTCTTGCTGTATTCTCTTATGGTGGAATGAGAGATCATCTCTCTGTCTCTTTTTATAATGGCACTGATCCCATTCATGAGGGATCCACCCTCATGACCTAATCACTTACTAAAGGCCCCACCTCCAAATACCATCACACTGAGGATTAGGGCTTCAACATATTAATTTAGGGGGCACACAATCATTCAGTCCAGAGCAAGAGGCTGCCAGCAATACATGCTCGCCTTTGTGTTCTGAATATCGGTTTAGTATGACACTTGTAGAGGCATTTATTCGTAGCATGCCATGAGCTCCAGTCTTAGCATAAACAATACATTCAGTGTACACGCTGTGTCAGCCACATTCAATGATGTGTGGGTAACTTGTCAAGGACTAAGATAGCATTCTCAGTCACGGGCATTAGGAGACAGTATATCTTAGTGGGGATAGAGCTTCATTCTACATCAAACAGACCCAGATTCAAGCTGATGCTTTGTCTTATGTTCTGTGATTTGGGAGATTTATCCTTTCACTGACTCCATTTTATCATCTATAAAACAGTGCTAATAAGATAATACTACCATTTCATGAGGCTTTTATAAAGATTAAATGGACTGGAACATGTAAAGTACTTGGTGACTTGGTGTAATGCCTGACACCCAACACTCAGTAAATATTGGCTTAATTTTTTTTTTATTTCATGACCATCCATGTGGCTTATTTGAGCCTGGTTGCAGGTAAACAGTTGTATTTGGGAAAACCTACTAGTGACATTGATATTAAGGAGAATTTGGTTTGACATTTACTGAGTGCCTAATATGTGCAATGAAGAGTGCTAGACCCTGAAGAACTAGGATAGTGAGGAAGGCCCAGTGCCTACCCCCATGAGGTTGCTGGCTGCCAGCCCAGATAGTGTACTGAGATAACTCGTACCAGATAGACTGTGCCACAGCACTGGTATAAACAGGTGGGGTGTGTGTGGGGATAAATCAATTAAGACAAGGAAACAGGGGCACTTTAAAAAGGTTAGGGCATGGGAATGTGTTGGTCATATCCGGAGAGCATAGGTTGGGAAGGAATGTTAAGTGTGAAGTTGAGTCTGTCCCAAATAAATGGCTGCTTCCATTCAAGCAGAATAAGCCAAAAATATGTGAATGAGGTGTCATGACTTTACCCCCAAAGGAAAAAGGAATGGTAAGGCTGTAAGTGCGTCTCAACCCTTAGCTGTATTAGGCTAACCAGGGAAGCTTTTCAGAGCAACGACTGAGATCTGCCCCTAGACAAGGCAATTTAACTGACCTAGGGTGACGCAAGCTCCCCAGGTGATTCTGATGTGTACACAAGGTTGAAGATCACTGGCGTAGTCCCTCCACCAGTGCCTGAGCACATGGCAGCTCAGGGCTCAGACCTGAGTTTACTAGCTTGCTGCTGATACTGAGAGTATCTGAGGAAAGCACATGGGCACTAAAGCCAGACTGCTTGGGCTGAGTCCCTGCTTTGCCACTCACTAGCTCTGTTAACCTTGAGCTAGTTGCCTTGACGTTTCTGATCTTCAAGTTCTTCATCTGTAAAATGGGATAATAATAATACCTACTTATAGGATTGTTGTCAAAATTAAATGAAATACATATGAAGTGCTTAGAATAACATTTGATATATAGCAAGCAGTATATAAGTAACCACTATTATTAATATCATTATTATTTCTTAACTAAACTTGGAGAAGAGACAAGTATGCTGAATACTGAACCAATCCACTAGATTGGAATGCTAGACTGCCATTTGTCCAAACTGTATCTTAACTAGTAAAGAGCGATAGACATGTCACACTGCTAGTCACAAGAACCTGAACTTAAACTCCCTCCACCCTAACCCAGGCAATTATCTCAGATGTCTAGTTCTGATCTATGGCTCCTGGGATGTGCATGCTGCATTTTGCAGCATATCATCATCTGAAAAAAAAATCAGAGAGCCAGTACCTGGCTTTGCCACCATCTATATAACCTTGACCACTTCATTTGGTTCTTTGAACCTTAGTTTCTTCAAATGTCAAGTGAGGCAATTGGAATTAAATGACCTTGTAGGCCCTTTCTCCATCCTGTAATCCATGCTGCTGGCCCTATTGCACACTCCTTCCTGCCTCTAGGACTTCAAACCTGCCATTTCTTCTGCCTAGCTTAGTCTCTCTCATTGATCAAAACAGACATCACTTCCTCCAGGAAGTCTTCTCAGATCCCCAAAGTCAAGATCCTTGTAAACATTTTGGTCACCCTGTACTTCTCTTTCATGGCATGTGACACATTTTGTAATGATTTGGTGTATAATTGTTGCTTTCATGTGTACTCCCCCCACTACCCTGACTTCCCTGGATGGTAAATACCATGAGGGTAGTGACCATGTCAGTCTTTTTGTGGTTTTATCACCAAAGCCTGCCAACATTCCTGGCATGCAGTATGTGCTCAATACATTTAGGGGAAAGAAGGAACAAATTTGCAGTAGATGAAGATGAAAGACAAATGCTTCAAAGCCAAGGTACTTGATGGTTTCTGTGATAAACTCCACAGAGGCCTTACGGCAGGGGCAACATTTCAGGTTGTTCATTCTTTCCATGAGTACTGAAATAAACAATATTTTATAAATATATAAAACTCAAATCCTTTGACCAAAGCATTCCTACTTCTAAGAATTTATTCTATGGATATATATGCCCATGTGGGAACTAATGTATAAGGATTTTTTTGTTGTTGCAGCATTGTTAGTAACATAATCTAAATGTCCACCAATAGGGGGCTGTTAAAGAATATTTTATTTACACACACCATATCTTCTTTATCCAACCATCTATCGAAGGACCATGAATATTGCTGCATTGAACATAGGGGTACACATATCTTTGCAAATATATGTTTTCAAATATTTTGGGTAGATACCCTGAAGAGGGATTGCTGGGTCATATGGTAATCTTATTCTTAATTTTTTGAGGAAACTCTTTACTGTTTTCCATAGTTACTTTTTCTTCACATGCTCTCCAACACTTGTTATTACTTGTCTTGTTGACAATAGCCATTCTAACAGGTAAACTAAACATACTCTTAACATATGATCTAGCAATTGTGCTGATTAGATTAGATCTTGGTATTTACTCAAAGAAGTTGAAAACTTACGTCCATAGAAAAACCTGCACATAAATGTTTATAGCAGCTTTATTCATAATTGCCAAAGCTTGGAAATAACAAGATACAATTCAGTAGGTGAATGGATAAATAAATTGTGGTACATCCAGACAATGGACTATTATTCAGTGTGAAAGAGAAATGAGCTATCAAGCCATGAAAAGACATTGGGGCAGGGGAACCTTAAATGCATATGACTAAGTGAAAAAAGCCAATGTGAGAAAGCTAAATACTGTGTAACTCCAATTATATGACATTCTGGAAAACTATGGAAACAATAAAAAGATCAGTGGTTGCCAGGGTTTGGGGGAGAGGAGAGCGGTGAATAGTCAGAGTACACAGGATTTTTAGGGCAGTGGAGGATATAGTGTATAGTACTATAATGATGGATACATGTCATTATACATCTATCTCTCCAAACCCATAGAATGTATCCCAAGAGTGAGCCCTAAGGTAAATTATGGACTTTGGATGATTATGATGTATCAGTCAATGTAGGTTCTTCAATTCTAACAAATGCAACTACACAGGGGGCATATGGGAAATCTCTGTACTGTCCTCTTAATTAAAAATATTTTTTTAAATAAAAGTATAGTTGGCATACAATACTATATTAGTTTCAGGTGTACAGCATAGTGATTGGACATTTCTATGCCTTGCAATATGATTACCATGATAAGTCTATTAACCATTGATCACTGTGCAAAGTTATTATAATATTATTGACTATATTCCCTGCGTTGTACACTACATTCCTGTGGCTTATTTATTTTATAACTGGAAATTTGTACTTCTTATTCCCCTTCACCTTTTTCACCCATCCTCCAGCCTTTCCTCTCAATTTTGTCAACCTAAAACTGCTCTAAAAAATAAAAGTCAATTTAAAAAGAGCATTTAAGAGGAAAGAGAAAAGAAAAGGAAAAAAAAAAGAAAGAGTCTGCTAGTTGGAGCAAATAGGAGCTCAGAACCTTTTGCTTATCATTTGGAAATGAATTTATTTTCTGTGGCCATATAGGACACAAGCTGGAGGCCAAGATGTCCAATTCCAAAACTATCTGAGGACATACCCACGTGGAAGGCAGTTGTGTCTTTTGGCAAATCCTCAATAGTGAAACAAAAAAAGCCAATCGTACTGAAGTAAGAGGACCTCTCTGTCCTGTGAACCACATGGCCCAAGTTTCTCTTGGCAGAGCCAGGTCCCCAAGAACAGTCCTCGTACAGCTGGGATGCACTCCTGCTCTGTAGTGGGGAAGTCCACCTACAAGCTAACTTCCATCCTGGCCACAGTGCATGCCTCACGGTTCAGCAGCAGGCTAGAGGACCGACCAGCTGCTCAGAAAGCCCATGATAACAATAGGGGGAGCAAGCAAATGGACAGCAGTTTAGTATTATGCTTTGAAACAGAGAAGAAACAGTCAGCTCCTGTGTGATGGTGGGGGGTGGGGTGGGGAAACCCAAAGTGCAGCTGGGCCAGACTACAGAAAGCAATTGAGATGCAAGTGAGCGGAGCTGCTTGAGTTGCCCAGGCCAAGTCCATGGGATCAATGGCTGGAAGAGCCAACTTTTAGTGTCACGTTTAATGGGAGTGAGATCGGGCAGGAAGGGTAAAGAAAAAGATTTGGAAGATGACAGTTTTCAGGAGGCTGAGAATATACAGATACATGTAGTACTTGCACATGGTGGCCTCTAAGTAAATGTTTGTTAAAGGAACCGAACAAATGAATAATGAACTCTCCTGCCATCTCTGGTTGCCGTTATCTATAGGGATCCAGGATTTTTTGAGGCTTTGTGATGCTAGCTCATTTGTGTATGTATAGCAATCATAGGAAACATAGAAACACACCTGGACCGGGCCAGCTTTTATAGTTTTAATTAGGCCTTCAATGTCATGCATAGATTCTGAAGAGATGCTTCAAGAACAATAAAAATAGCACCTCAGCTTTATTGAATACTTATCATGTAACCTGGCCCTGTATCTGCATTAACCCAATTTAGTCTTTCTGAGGATATATGAGCTAGGCACTATGTTTATCTCCTTGTTTTACAGATGAAGATGATGAGGCTAAAGAGGCTACATGGCTTACCCAAGTTCATGCAGGAGTAAGAGGCAGGGCGGGCGCCCAAAGGCCACACTCCTGACCATGGATCTACTCCGCCCATTAAAGCTTTAAAATGAGCGTAGCTACCCCAAACAAGCAATAGCTGCATGGGGAAAAGGAGGTGAAAACTGTTTCTAAAGCTGCAGTGGGGATGTCCACAAAAGGGGGTATAAGGCAGCTGCCTTCATCATGGCGCACCTACAAACTAAACCTCCATCCTATTTGTAATTCTGGCTTGAAGCCAGCAGAGGAGCAGGCAGCAAGCTCCAGTCATCTTCTGACAGCAGAAGCTGCAGATGACTGCTCACAGCTGCGGGTCTTTCTTGGCTGATGGCAGGCCTTTTCTGAGACTTTCTTTCCCTTTTCTCTACCTCTCTCTTCACCCCCACTCTGGAGGTGGGGTAGGAGTGGGGAGAGAGGTAAGCTCCCATCTTAGCTGTTGTTATTGCTTGGCTCAAAGAATCCCTCTTAGGACAGCGGGGCCATTTCAATTTAAGCCAGCTCAGGTTAGGAGAAAAGGGCAGAGTGATTTTACAGAGTGGAATGAAGGTGCCTCGCTATTCCCTCCCTGCCTACTCTCTAGGGACAGTCGTGTTTCCTTGATCAACAACAGCTGTCCCTAACATGTTTAGGGCACTCTATACCTTTAGAAGAAAAAAAAGGAGAGTTTTCCTTTCCCTGCGCCTTAACAATGATGCTCCAACAAAGCTGCCTCACCCAAGGGGTGTCCAGACATCTACCTGGGGCCAAAAAGTGTCCTTTTTTTTTTCTCAGACTGCCAAGGCAATGCTACCGACTTAGGCAGAAAAAATTAGTCCCCAAAGGGGCCAGACCCAAAAGTAAGACAAGCAAGGAGATGAAAATGCAATAAATTAAGAGTAATGTTCCTATTCTCTCCTACTACCCCCAGAGCTTAGAGCCTAGCAGTGTTTGCATTTGAAGACAGGTAAGCTGGCTTTCTCTGTAGGGAAAATAGAGCTCTGTTCCTACTGAGAATAGATGCCATGTCAACCAAGAAATGTTGAACCAGGCAGAAAACCTGAAACTGTTAGCACCTCCTAGCAGCTGTGATGATCATGATTTCCTTTCCTTTCCTAGGGCTTTATGCCTGTTCTCTCAGGAGCTCAGAGAGCCTGTGGGGCTTTATTCTCAGTCCCTCTGAGCAGCATGGTCAGTTTGTGGCCAGCCAAAGGTTCATGGCTACTGAACATTCCTGTGCTCCTTATTCCATTCACCAGCTTCAAGCTTTCCACTGTCAGCCTGCCAGGGACTAAAGTAAGCCCCTGGACAGGCCAGTTTTCCAAAGATTTTCCCCCTCTAACTTGAGTTCATCATTCCCTGGGCAAAGCCAGGCCTTGCCTGTCTGTTTCTGAGCTTGCACACTTTTTTTTTCAACTGCTCTTGCACTGAGGCTGTGAGGGGAAGCAGAGTTTACCAACCCAGAATATACTTTTTGGGATATTATTTTAAGCTGGTTATTAAGAACCTGAAAGAAGGAACCTTTGACCCTCTCCCTTATCTACCTAAAGAATTCAGATAGGCAATCCTGCTTAAAGAGAGCTATTCCTTTAGCATCATAATGGAAAGTAAATGTGGCAGTGAGGAAGGAACCTAGCAATCTAGTATAGCCTGTTAGATTCCCCTCTGTGTCCCATTGTTTCTGGGTGGCCAAAGAAGAATTTGTTTACCACACGTTTGCTCTTTCTCATCCACCTGTGAATCGCTCACTTTTCGTTTGAAATTCCAGACTCCTGTCTCCCTCATCTTAGTTTAGAATGGCATATCAGCTTCAACTGCCTGATTTGTCCTGGGGTCCCATATTCTTAGGGAACATCTATTTATGATAGATTTGGTCATTATCTCCTGTTAATCTGTCTCATGTGAATTGGATTATTAGCCCAGCCAAAAGAACTTAGAAGGGAAGAAGGAAAATCATTTATCTGCCCCTCACTGTGAGCTCCTAATTGTCTAGGTTAGGTTTTCTTCTTCCTCATCCTCTACTCCCAAGCCCAGGGCAAAAAAACTGAAAACAAACAAACAAACAAAACAAAAAAAAAACAATTACCTAGCATCTAGGAACAAGCCCTGCCTGGTAGATAAAGCTTGGGCCTGAAGGAGAGACCTGTGTTCAATCCTAGGTCCACTGCTTGCTAGCTATGTGACTGTTGGGCAAGTTGCTTATCTTCTCTGTGCCTCATTTCCTCTTCTAGAAAATAGGAATCATAACCCTACTTACTTCATAGGCTCTATAAAGAGGATGGAATGGAATAATGAACTGCCATGTCCATATCAAATGACCAATAAATAGTAGCTATTATCACATTATTATAATCTTTGAATACCAGGGAAAGCTTCCCTTTCATTACTTCCTCCTAACACATTTTGTTCCCATCCTTACCCCTGAAAAAAGTGCCCTCACCAAAGGATAGCACAGATTTAGACACATTCACTTACATCAGGTCACATTTACCGAAAGCAAGAAACTAACAGATACAAATTCTAAGATGTTCTAATTTGTCAGGCACGTCCAGGCACCATACAAAGTGGTGGGAAGTTGCATTGAAGAGGGGGTGTACAGCCAAATGGTGTCATGATTTTTTTACTCTGCCTTTTCGGCATATTTACCTATCTTGAAATGTTAAGAGTTGCCTGCACTGAGATAAACAGAACCCGACTGCTAAGGTAGTAGATAGAAGATAGCACATTATTAAAGCAAGGTATAGGCAGGGGACAAACAGAGGTTTCTTACCTTCCACTGGAGTAGGGACAAGCACACAGACCTGGAGCTCACTCAGTGAGGAAAGGTTTACTTCTATACTCACAGACAGTGAGATCTCATAAGCCAGCCCTGAACGCCATTCATTTTTTTTAAAAACAAGTATCAAGTGCTTGCTACATGTGGTTACAGGCTACGTACTGTGGGGATATACAAATGTGTAAGGCATGCATCTCAAATTCAAGGAGCTCGCAGTCTGGAGAGAATACTGACAGAAGATTATAACACAAGAAACCATGTAACAACATGGGCCTAAGAGAGCTATATAGCGAGAGTGTGCTATGGGCATTCAGAAAGGGGAAGACTCCTGCTAGAGAAGGTGAGAGACGACTTCCGGAGCTGGCTTTTTTGATAAGGTGGAGAGAAAGAACAATGGTGTAGAGACGGGAGAAGTTGGGATATGTAGAGAAATGCTATGGAAATTCAACTGGCTGGGTCGGAGGGTACACACAGTTTCACAGCATCAATTCAAAGGGGTCGTTCACCCACAAAGCTACTGGAACAAAATAACAGTGCACTTGGTGGGGTGGGGTTGAAAGTGAAAACATAGCATCTGCAATTATTGATAGAGGACATTGTTTGTGGCTTTTCCTGCCCCACGACTCCCTCCTCAGTGGTTCGGAACACCCCCATTGTGGCTCTATAAAGGCAAACACCTGCCTTTAACCATCAAGATAGGGCAGCTCTTTTGGGGGTGGGAAAAACAGTCATTTATCAAACGAAAGCAACAGATATGTGCTATTTTAGGTCAGAAGACAGCCACCACTGAGGCAAACCTCAGCTGAGTCTTTAAAGAGATAGATAGAGATAGATGCTCCAAGCAGAGGTGCCTGAAATGTGAAATACACTTATTTAGGGAGATGGATGAGATGGACAAAGATCATTTTGATTGAATTGGAGACTTGAATAGAGCAGAGGCTATAAAAAGTTGTATTTTGTTTAGCCCAAGCAGTATTTAACTATTTTTATTTGCCAACATTGAAAAATGGGGAGATTTTACATAAAAATCTGGATTTTAGGCTCCCTTGAAAAAACTGGGCCCACATTTCTAAATGGCATCTATCCTTTGGAGGAGAGCTTGCCACAGCTCCCACTGGGCTCACTTTATTCCGTCCTGCTATTCACATTTAGATGCTAATCACATTTTGTGAGCACAGCCAGCTCTCCAGAATGCTTTTGAAAGCCAAAAGTCTTGATGGCTCAGAATGCATTTGAAAGCTTATTCTTTAGTGGGTGAATGTATGTTATTTGGCTTTTAGTGTGTGTGTGTGTGTGTGTGTGTGTGTGTGTGTGTGTGTGTGTGTGAGAGAGAGAGAGAGAGAGAGAGAGAGAGAGAGAGAGAGAGAGAGAGAGAGATTTCCAAGTTTCTGCCAGCATTTGATTCTGCAACTCCTGATATAGAGGGCCTCTGTGCAATGAGGATGGCAAAACTCATTAAGGCAGCATGCCAGGACAAGGGGCTCAGCCCATATTCTCTATGGGCAAAAAAGAAACAAAACACAGGCAGCTCTTAAGAAAATTGGTCTGATGAAGCTATGAGCTTGGCTGGTGGTATTGAAATGAATATTGACCCTGGAGATACACTACCTGATCTTAAATCTCGGCTCAGTTACTGGTTGGGTAAACTTGAGCAGGCTAGAGAGCCTTTCAGTGCCTCAGTTTTCTTATCTGTAAAATGGGCTTGCTAGGAACAGTACCCACTTCAAAAGGTTGTTTTAAGGATTAAATAAGAGAATGAGCAAAAAGCACTTAGCAAACTACCTGATATATTAGCACTCTGATCATTTTTGGAATTAATCCTGGAGGCCAATTAGAGGATTACTGCAACAGCCTTGGTATGAGTTGATAAGGATTCAGATTAGGCTAGGGGCAGTGACCAATCCGCCCCCCCCCAAAAAAAAAACAACTAAAACTAAAACCAAAAACCAATATGGAAGTTTTGGGAATGTTGAAAATAAAGAACCAGCAGGCTTCAAGATTGACTAAGGGTGGGGGGAGAGGAAGCATCAAAGACAACCTGTGGATCTCCAGCCTGAGTAACTGGGGGAATGATGGTATTGAAATGGAAAACTCTGGGAAGAAAGTTTCAGGGGAAGGAGAAGTCAGTTCGATACATATTAAGTTAGAAGTGCCACTGGGAGGTGATAGCCAAATGGTCATGTCCAGCAACTGTAAGAAATGTGGGACTAGGGATAAAGATGTAGATTTGAGCATAAGAAACCATGAACAGGGAGGGGTGCTCTGGGAGGGACTGGATGAAGCAACAGTGTCCAGTTGAGCAAAGGCAGCCTGAGGTGTTAAGCATCTTGATCAGGCTCAACATCTCTGTTTTAACAGGCCTGGGCCTCCCTTCACTCACGTACCATGTGTATTCTGCTCAGTCAGCTGTGCCACTAGGAAACTACCTTTGTCCTTCATTTTATGTGCTTTCAGTTCAAATGCTGACCTGGCCCAATCCTGCTTAACTTGTGAGCTTGATGGGGTCAAAGTCCCCTGGTGAGTAAAGCAACAGGCTGACAGTTTTATATTTGATAAAATGGAGACACCTAATATGAGCAACAAGGGAGGGTAGCGGGCAGAATTGTAGGGGATCGAGCTTGTGCCTGGTGCCTCCATCCTGATCCTCTCAGAAGGTCCCACATTCTCAGTGGCTCCCTGGATTTTCAGGGCAGCCTGTCTCCCTCTCTCTTCCGCATGCACCTGTCTACAGAACTATTTGCTCAGAATTCCCAGGACCTTATTAGGAGCCCACATATCAGTCAGATAAATTAGTCTCCATCAAAACTTTACCCTTCCTACTTTCTCAATACAGTACATGTTAACCAGCCTCTTAAGGCCCAGGCTCTGGGCCAGGTGTGGGAGAAATGACGATGAAAAGGCCAGGCCATACCTAGAGCTTGAGCTAAATTGCACTCGTGTGGCCATGAGAGCTTCAGAGGACTTCAAGCAGGGTGGTGTTGGGGGTCCCTGAAAGCGCACCAGGTGGGAGACGACTCATTCCCTTTGTACAGAGGGCTGACCCGCCCCCCCCCCCCCCCCACCGCTGTACCATCAGAAAGCATGCCATTAAAACATGCACATGCATAATTTACCTCTCCATTCTCTAGCATGCCAGCCAGGAGCCAGGGCAAGACAAAGAAAAAGGAATAAAATAAGTGTAAGCATGGTGAAGGAAGGGCTCAGCTGGTTAAACAAGACTTCTGATTATTGTCATTAATGTTTAAGAGAGCTCCAACCTAATGTGGCATTAAATGGGCTGTGGTGTGTGTGTGTGTGTGTGTGTGTGTGTGTGTGTGTGTGTGTGTGTGTGTAAAAACATTAGGAGAACAAGACATTCAGAAAAAATGGCCAGTCAGTGTGGGGGTTAAAAATTCCCTGTCCAGTGTGTTATCTAACAGACACCTGACATGGATTTGCTTCCTGCCAGGCAGTGCAACAAGGAAAGCCAATGGCATGCCAATGTTATCATTAAGTGTGCTCAGGTCAGAGCAGCCTGGCTGCCCTGCAAAGCTCCCTCCTTACACATTCTGCCAGCAAACCTTGCCTACTCCTCTGGGGGGAGACTGTTATTAAAGCTCTCTCTTAGAGAATTTGGATTGTGTACTTTGCAGGCAAAAAAATGACTACACCCGAATTTAGGGTTTGACTGTTGTTTCCAGGGCCATTATCCTTCAAACTGAAGATATATTTTGAGTGGAGATTAGGAGGTTGTTACTGGACAGAGATCACTAGCTGCACAGCTCTAAATATCCTCAGATAAAGCCTAGATACGCTCCACTTACTGCAACGACATCTAATGGCCAAAGAAAGGCTTGCATTTAAAAACAGCCTTTGGTTTAAAAAGTGGACAAGGTATTATTGTTGCTCAACTCCTGTAAAATAACACTTTGACCACAACCCTAAGAATCCATTCCCTATATATTTGGGTGACATTCATGATGTTATTCATAATTGGAAGCTGATCATCATACTTTGTGAAAACCGAGCAATTGCTCTTTTTTTTTAACAATCATCATGACTTTGTATTTATTTTAAAGTTTCTTGTTGAAGTTCTGTGTATGAATTACTAGAAGGTTTTAACACAAGGAGAAAGATTAACAAGTTTACTCCCAAATATATACTTCTTGTGTATCTTACCCCAATTTATAGTACATTGTCATATATATATATATATATATATATATATATATATATATATTCTAGAGTAGAAAGTAGTGGTGGTCATATTCCCCCAGAAGAGGTCATTGGTCTAGCTCTCAGATGGAAAAAGGAAAGTTAAACATTCATTGGGGAAGACTGAAATCCCCACTCTCACTTTTAGATGTCAATGAATTTTATCTGAAACCCCTTGTGATAACTGTGATTTATAATAAGAAGTATGTATTTGATCTTCATTCCTGTTTCTGGCATAGAGCTCCTAAAACCCTTGGAATTTCCTAGGTGATGAGAATGATAACTGTGTCTTGATACTCATAACAACTTCCTTTCAACCAAATCTAAGTTTATGTAAATAAGATGATGTTTAGAATGCACCTAAGGATGGGGGCTGGTTGCCAGGGGAACCAACTATGTTATTGAAAGGTTGGAACTTTCAGTCCTGCCTCCCAGAGTTCCTGGGATGGGTGAGGGGCTGGAGGACGAATCTATTGTCAATGCCAGTGATTTAGTCAACCATGCTTATATAATAAAACCTCCATGAAAACCCAAAAGCACAGGACTCACAGAGCTTCCGGGCTGATGCAGAATGCATCCATGTGCCACAGTGACTGGTCCCAAACTCCACGAGGACAGAAGCTCCTTTGTTTGGAACCATGCCCTATGTATCTATTCACCCGGCTATTGATTCATATCCTTTAATATTATTTTTGTGATAAACGAGTAATCTAGTGAGTAAATTGGTTTCCTGAGTTCTGTGAGCCGCTTTAGCAAATTAATCAAGCCCAAGGAGGGGGTCCTGGGATTCTCTGACTTATATCCAATTGGTCAGATGCACAAGTTAAAAACCTGGACTTGGGATTGGCTTCTGAATGGGGTGGGCAGTCCTGCGGAACTAAGCCCTGTAGGATCCGATATCTTCTGGTAGATAGTGTCAGAAGTAAGTCGTAGGACACCCAGCTGGTGTTGGAGAATTGATTGGTGTGGGGGTAAAAAACCACATGTTGAATTGGTCCCAGAATCTTATCCTTTCTCACTGACTACCCCAACCCCTGGGCTCAAGGCTCTGGTTTTGGGTAGGCCCACTATGGAGAGGAAGGTGAGCTCACCAAACCTTGAACTATGCATAAGGAACACTAAATTATAAGATGTGGCATAAAGTGCTTTGGAGGGATGTCTCTGGCCCTACTATTTCAGAAAATGATCCTCAAAGCATGGAAGCCAGTGTAATTAGTAGCCTTTGTTCATTCATCTGATGATCAACCAGCAAGAGCCTATCTCACTCCTGACAGTAAGAGAAATTCTTAAGGCCGGGATTTAAAAAAAAAATGAATAAAAAGCTTAGAGTGTGTCATACCTCCCTACCACTAAACCTCTCCCTGGTGTTTTTTTTTTTTTTCCCCCTTAAGGAACTTTTATTTATTTATTTATTTATTTATTTATTTATTTATTTATTTATTTATTTATTTATTTTAGAAAAAAAGCATAATTACCATATGAAGAAATCAAGTTTTCTAATGGTTGAATCATATGAAATTACTGTTTATGTTGAAAAGGTAGAATATTGGCAATTTCATATGGTTCAATCTAAAGAAAGATGAAACGAAGATATATAGCATTCCTGAATAAAAGGCAGAATATTTTACATGAATTTTTCCAAGTTTATAGGTTTAATATAATTGCAATCATAATCACAAGGTAATTCTAAAGTTCATCAGGAGAAAAAATGAGAATAAACAAGGAAATGTTGAAAAGAAGAGCGATGAGGAGAGAGATGCCCTGCCACATATTAAGATGTACTATAGAGCTAGAGGAATTGAAACAGTGTGGTACTGGCAAAAGAACAGACTGACAGGTCAATAGAACAGGATACACAACCCCAAGACAGACCTTAGAATATGTAACATCTAGGATATGGTAAAAGTTGCATCACAAAGTGGTGGGGAAATAAAAGATTATTTAAAAAATAATATAAACAGAGACACTTTAAAATGGAGCCAGACAAATGATCCAATCAAAAAATGGGCAGAGGACCTGAACAGACACTTCTCCCTAGAGGACATACAAACGGCCAACAAGTATTTGAAAAGATGCTCAACATCGCTAGCTATTAGGGAAATTCAAATCAAAACCACAATGATATACCATCTCACACCTGTTAGAATAGCTACAATCAACAAGACAAGTAAATAACAAATGTTGGAGAGGATGTGAAGAGAAAGAACCCTCATACACTGCTGGTGGGACTGCAAGTTGGTACAGCTACTATGGAAAACAGTATGGAGTTTACTCATAAAACTAAGAATTGATCTACCAAATGATCCAGCAATCCTCTTTTGGGTATTTACCCTAAAGACTTGAAAACCCATATCTGAAAAGATATTTGCACACCGATGTTCATAGCAGCATTATTCACGTGGTCAGACATGGAAGCAACCAAAGTGTCCTACGATAGATGATTGGCTAAAGAAGCAGTGGCACATACATACAATGGAATATTACTCAGCCATAAGAAGAGGTGAAATACTGCCATTTGTGACAATGGATGGACCTCGAGATAATCATGCTAAGCAAAAAGCCAAACAGAAAAAGTTGAAAATCACGTGATATCACTTATATGTGGGATATAAACCTAAAAGCAACAAATGAACAGGACAAACAAAGACTCATGGACATGGACATAGACTAGTGGTTACCAGAGATAGACGGTAGGGGAGGGGGAGGTAGATGGGGTAAAGGGGTCATATATATAGGGGATAGGAGAGGGTGAAGTGGGTAAAGGGGATCAAATATATGGTAGCTGAAGGAAACTGGACTTTGGGTGGTAAACACAATAGAATATACAAATGTCAAATTATAATGTACACCTGAAAATTATATAATTGTATTAACCAATGTTACCCCAATAAAGTTAATTTAAAAAAAAATGGGACGAGAGCTGCCATGCCAGAGGTACTGCCATGCACGTCTTATGCCTCAAGCCTCGGAATGTTCGAACAGGGCAAAATAACCTTTGGACTGGGCCTAAGCAACCTTGTGCCCCCAAAAACTGTTTGCAAAGATAAGGAGAAAGCAGTATTATGACTACAAGACTGATGACTACTGGACTGAAAATTAAAAATTGTTTAGAATTAACACCATTATGTTATGTGACCTGCACCAATAGAAATACCTTCCTTCTATTGATGTAATTGTTCCCTTTCCCTTTTTCATAAATGCCCACTGCCTTTGTCTCCTAATCAGAATACTATTTGGGCTTCTGCCTGAATCAGTGCATCTCAAATAGCTATTCTTTGATCTAAAATGCTTGTTGCCTCTCACTTTGAAAGGCCTTTTTATTTTTAGGTTAACATATCCTTAAACAACTGGTAAACTATTTTTTTTTTAAATCAGATGATCACTTTACATAATATCCTAGGTATATTCTAAATTTGTTAAAGTATTAAGTGTAAAAATTATAACAAATAAGTATTTAAAGAACTATATAAACGAATATGATTGTGGGATGGGATAGGCCTTTTACGCAGAAAAGCAAACAAAAATAGTGATAAATATACTTGCATAAAAATATGTACAATAGTACATAAACAGTATCAGAAGCCAAGTGTCAAACTAAGAAAAAAAATATGTGCAGTGTACGACAAAGGATCAATATCTTTAACATATAAGGACTTCTTACCAATCAGTAGAAAAAGCTGAATATCCTCGAAAAATGGATTAAGCAGAAATTTTTTTACAAAACAAAAAATACAAAGGGCCAATTGATCTGTGATAAATATGCAATTTGCTTATAACCAATTAAATTCAAATTAAAAGAATGTGATAGCATTTGTCAGCTATTAGGTTCACAACAATTTAGAAAGTGATAATAATTACTGTTGATGTCTGTAGAGATGAACCACACTATTACTCACTGCTGGTGCAAGTGTAAACTTACAACCTTTATAGGGCACAAACTTCATTAAGAGCTTTGGAATTATTTTTATCTTGAGAACTGTAAGTCAATCCCTAGGAATACAGCTGAAAGGCAGCATCCTAAATGTGAAAACAATACAAAGGGTTTCACTGCAGTGTTATACTGAAGAATAAGAAACCACCTAAATAGTCAAAAACCAAGAAATTGTTATTTATGGCATTATGGAGGCAGAAACTGGAATGATGCCACAAACCAAGGAACTATGGGGCTACCAGAAGCTGGAAGAGATAGTATGGCCCTGTAAACACCTTGATATTAAACTTCTAGCCTCCAGAACTTTGAGAATAAATCTCTGCTATTAAAAAAATATATATATAGCCTATCCATATGGTGGAATATTATGTGATAATTTAAAAAGATGTTCTCAATATTGAATGGCCTGAGGCAAATTCATTATATAATAAGTGTAAAAAGTAGGATACTAATTTTTACATACAATAGGAACACAAAGAAACCCCATTTACAAGTATATATATTTATATTTATATATATATGCACACACACATATACACATGCACACATGTACAAATATACATAGAAGAAAAACTATCAGTGCATAGGTGTTGGGTTTATAGGTAATTGTTTTTTTCTATACTCGATGTGAAACAGATAACATAAAATTGACCTTTTTAAACCATTTTTAAGTGTATGTGCATTCCTTTTAAAATTAGGAATAATGGTTTGTAAATAAGCACGCACTAAACTTGCATCTAGAATTACAATAATGCGACAGTTTATTTGTTTTGACAAAGGACAAGAAAGGAACACAACCCAGACAGATAGAAAGTTTGATGGACTGGAGCAGCAGATTTGGGTGTCATCATGATGTGTATTATTTGGAAGGCATCTTTTATTTATAGGTTGAGATAAGTACCCTCAGGCTTTATAGTGCTAAGGCAAGTGTGGTCCCGCTCAGCCAAGAAATCCACGGAGTGGGGAAGATCTTTGCGGGGAGTGGGCAGCAGACATGTGGTGGAAAAACAAACTCAGCTGGGACTGATCAATTATAACTGTATTCAACTAAGCCCAAATAGCCAAGCAGCTCTTCAGAAACATATCAATTGTATAAATCAATTTGCCCCCTCCCCCCAAAAAAAGATTTGCCCAGAAGAAGCCAGGGAGGCAGGCAAACCCGTGGAGTGGAGTTTTAGGGAGGCTAGTGGAGAACTGGGAGGGTTAAAGGCAGATGTGAAGCCCCGGCCTTCTTGATTCTGAGCCCACCTCTGCTGTGTAGACCTGCCTGTAACCCCCAACCTTACTTGGACCACTGATTTTTTTTTTTTTTATCAAAATTGGCTGATTCTAGATTAAGCCAGTTACTTACTTTGGGATCTTGGATACCAGGCTTTTGCCTCTGTGGTCTGTAGAGAAAATATGAGTTTCCCAGGGGACTATTGGAGCCTGGTTATCAATATCTCCTGGCTTATTTTGTTTTTTGCAGTCAGTTTCATTGAGGTAAGGGGTGGCTATGAAGCAAGAACACCCTGTCCTTGCTGCAGAGGCCACAGGGAGAGAGATTTAGGAGGATATATTGATGTCATGGACAGTGGCAGCTACAAGGAAGAGAGGAGAGAAAAGTGGGCCTCATCTGGAGGCATCATTAAAGCCCTAAAAAAGCAGAGTATTGGAATGGAAAGGCAGCTTGGGCCAGAGCCAATAACCCTGAGGCTAGCAGCAGAAATGTTTTGGAGTGGGGCTTTGAATAATGATTGTGTGAGCACTCATGAGCTCCTTGGAAACCTGGCGTCGCTCAGGGTCAGTGTTCTTTGCTGTTGTTACTGCTCTGCCAACACTTCAAGGCATCCTTCCCATCCCCGCCTCCAACATCACTCCTCACCTGCATTTTCCTCTTCACTGTGTCGAAGGGAAAGGAGAGGGTCTGGGTCACTGCAGCAGCCAAGCAGACATTGGCAAAGTTCTGGAGGAGAGAGAAACGATCTCGGGGTCCATTCCAGATTTTCTCCAGGTTCATGTAAACTAGAAGGGAGCCAGCAGAGAAAGGGAGAACACCTGCAAAACAAGGCCAGGAGCAGGGTGCTGAGGTCTTTGAGGTCTTGGGAAACATTGGCCTGAGAACATAAATGCCTGTGTGGAATCCAGGGCAAGTAAACAGGCCTGGCTCTGGGCTCGTTAAAATCACTCCAACCAAAGCAGTGTAAGGAAATTTCTTGGGTGATGATAATATGCTCTTTTGAGAGGGGTCGTGTCATTTGTCAAAATATATCATATGGTTCACAAAAGGTTTGCATACTTTATGTAAATTTTTAGTTCATAATACACAAGTTTAGGGTTGAGGGGCAAAGTGTATTGATGTTTGCAACTTACTTGGAAATCATAAAAAATATAAGATGGACTAATAAATGGCTACAGGGATGGACAGATGGATATGTGAGAAAGCAAAATGTTAATTGTAGCATCTAGATGGTGGGTATATGGATGTTTCCAATCCTTTCTTTTAACTTTTCTGGGCTTTTGAAATTTAAAAAGTAAAATGTTAGAAAAAAATCACTTTCAAAGAAAAAGTGGGCAGCACTTAATCAACTTTTGGAAGCTAGGAGGGACTGGTCTTTAGCTGAGAAGAAAACAATTCTGTGGAAACTGGAAAGTGAGACTGTTGTGATGAGGGAGGTTACTTGACCTTGACTTTGGAAATGATGTGGCCATATCAGGGTTCATTGGGCATCCTGCACTGTATGGCATCCTCACCTTTCTAGGAAAATATGGAGAACAAAGAGTGCAATAGGTGGCACTTTCACAGACTTCCCAGAAACTTTGGAAACCATCTTAATTTTACAGAGGAACTAAATTTCTCCCTCAAAAAGGGATTTAAAAGAGGGGATAAAACGAGTGGGGCTGTTTGTCCTTAGAATAATGTAATATTTAGATTTAACAAATACATTAAAAATGATGTACCAACCTCCCATTTACCTTTGTTCAGCAAACATTTGTGGAGCTTATGCTATGTGCTGGGCCCTGGGCCAGGTGCTGGAATACAAAGAAGAGGCTAATTCCTAGAAAGCTCACCATCTAGTGGTGGGTGATACAGCTGTGATAGGTGCCATAAGGTGGCGGTGGGGGAGGGAGGCTATACAAAGTTCTTTAGGTACACAAGGATCAGAGGGGTTAATCGTGCCTGGGTGAATCAGGAAGGATTTCACAGAAGAGAGTACTTCTCACCTGGGTCTTGAGGAATGAGTAGTTCTTCAGACATAGAGTGGACAGGCAGTCCAGGCAGAGAGAACAGTGGAGTCATGACAGGAGAGGTGGTAGGATGGGCAGTCCTGAAGGATCTGGTAGGCCATAAAGAGTTTGTGCTTTTCTCTGTAGCTCAGGAGGTAGTGAGGGCTTTTAAGCAGAGCCGTGGGATGAGGGTGGTGAAACGATCAACTTGCATTTAGAGAGATCGCCACACCCTGGCGGCAGTGCACCCAAGACCAGGAGCAGGTAGGAGCCTCTTTTTTCTTTAAATATTAATTTTTATATTTTTATTTTTTTTCAATTATAGTTGACAATACAATATTATACTAGTTTCAGGTGTACAACACAGCGATTAGACCGCCACACAACCCATTAATTGATCCCTTGATAAATCCAGTGCCCATCTGACACCAGGCATAGTTATTACAATGCTACTGACCATATTCCCCATATAATACTCCACATCCCCATCACTACCCTGTAACTACCAATTTGTACCTCTTAATTCGCTCCCCACTTCACCCATCTCCCCACCCCCAATCTGACACCATCCAAATGCTCTCTGTATATATGAACTTGTTTCTGTTGTTTGTTTGTTTATCCTGTTCTCTAGGTTCCACATATGATATTTTTCTCTAACTTACTCCACACAGCACTATACCCTCTAGGTCCATCCATGTTGTTGCAGACAGCAAGGTTCCATTCTTTTTTATGGCTGAGTAATAATCCATTGTGTATATATACCATTTCTTTATCCATTCAGCCACTGATGGACACCCAGGTGGCCTCCATATCTTGGCTATTGTAAATAAAGCTGTAATGAATATATGGATTCACACGTCCCTTCAAAGTAGTGTTTTGAGTTTCTTCAAATAAATACCCAGAGTTGGGATTACTGGGTCCTTCTTTGTCTCTTGTTATAGTCTTTCTTTTAAAGTCTATTTTGTCTTGTATAAGTATTGGTAGGAACCTCTTGTGTCTGTGGGAAAGATGGTGATGAGATCATGACCTAGGACAGAGGAGATGGGGATGGAGAAGGGGGATAGACTTGAGAGTTCAAAGAGGTCAACTTGACAGCACTCGTGACTAAAATGGGAGGGGAGTGAGAGGAGTTGAAGTGAGTTTAGGTTTCTTGAGTCACTGGGTGAAAGGAAGGTGGTGTCATTCATTAGGGAACACAGGAGAAGAGCAGGTGTGAGACTAATGAGGGTATCAGGTTTAGTCTTGAGTTTGAAGCATGAAGGGAGCATCAGGTGAGGGTGTCTAATTGCCAGTGGGTGTTTGTACTGCCACTGGGAATTGGTAATAGTCGGTGGTTAAGAGAGAGGGCTCTGAGGTTATATTGCGAGGTTCTTCCACTTTCTGTCCATGTGACCATGTGCAAGTCACTTAGCTTCCCTAATTATCTATTTCCTCATCTGTAAAACGAGGCTTAAGTGAGAAACTAGGCAAAGCATTTAGCACAGTGCCTGGCACATAATAAGCACCAATAAATGTTATTATAGAGATGATACTAGGGGCCATTAGAGTATAATGATGCTTGTTTAAGCCACTAGCTTAGATGAGGCCACCTAGGGAGAGTATGGAGGGTAAAAGGAAAGTTAAAGAAGGAGCTGGGGGAACAGCAATATGTAGGGGACTGACATGCCAAATGAGCCCCATGAGTCAGATAAGAAAGAGCTGCCAGAGAGGTAGGAAAGACATCTAGGATACAGTGGGGTCCTAGAAGCCAAGTTTCAAGAAGAAGGGTGATCAATCTCATCAAATGTTGCAACAAAGGCAACATAAAGGGCAAAAGTCTACTGGACTGGCCATTAGGGGTCTTGGGTGACCTGTGTGTGTGTAGTCCTGGCACAGGCTCCAAAGACCACATAAGCCACAGCGGCTACCCTGGTTGTGTGCATACGTTTATGTATGTACACTGAAACTCCTTCCCACGCTCAGGTGCGGAGTGTGTGGGATTGTCTGTCTATCAGTTTGTGTGGAGCCGCCTCCACGCTCGGTCCTCCCCTCTGTGGGATGTGAAAGAGAAAGGTTAGGAGTGGGGTGTATGGTTATGGAATAGAATGAAGCTAATCAACTCTATATGGACTGAATTCATATGACCTTGACCTCAATAAAATGGATTTAACTGGTTACAGATGTATATAATACATTCATATATGTCAAAGAATGCAGCCTTTTCTGGACAAGGTGAAAAGTTTTATCTTACCTAAAACTGTAAGGGAAACCCCGATAAAGGGCCAAGAATCCTTCCTGTTGATAAATAGTACAAAAAGCATGGAGGATCCCTCTGTAAGATGGTTCCAGTATGTTCTGCACAATCAAGCGGGTTTTGATGAGGTCTGTAGGATACATCACAATGGTGGAAACCATGCCTGCGAGACTCCCAGCCATGATGGCACTCCACTGGGAAATATGACCCAGGTCATCCATGAAGAGTATGACAAACCTGGAGGAAAAGGGGGAAAAAGCCCAAGGGAATCAGCTATAGATTGCACTAAAGGACTCTACACTAACATTTTCCAGTATTAAAGTGTTTTACAAAGTGAAAATGACCACATTAATATATAGGATTAATGAAAAAACACATTCAATTCAACTATATTTATATAATTATAGTTAGCTATAAGAGATGTCCAACCCTCTTACTTATAGCTACCCTAATTTCTTCTCACTTCACTTTAAGCATTTTCCCCTTTTATCTGCATAACTGCCAACCCTGGCTTGTCAGTGGGATATAAATTTACAGAAATACTTGGTAAATACCAAACTGCAATGTGTTCCTTTGCCTCGGTCAAAACTTAAAAGAAATGAGATTGCTTGAAATGATGATTTTGAATATCCCCAGTAGTTGAGTTTTAAAAATACATTGGCTTAATAATTATAAGAGAAGGTGCGCCACCCCACTAGTTTTCAGAGAAATGACAAATAAAAAATAACAAGATACCATTTCTGTCCTAGCAGATTGGCAAAGATTAAAATGTCTGATAATATTGAGTGATGGTGAGGATGAGTGGAAATAGGAACTCTCACCCACTGCTGATAGAAGTGTAAATTGGTACAGCCACTTTGTAGTTAGTATCTAGTAAAATTGAAAGCATGTCTACTTTCACCCCAGCAATTCCATTTCTAAGTGCATATCCTAGAGAAAGTTTTGCACATGGACACATGAAGACACATATAGCATTGTGTGTAAGTGTGAAAAAGTGTAACCACCCAAAAGTCCATTGGTAGGGGAATGGATGAATCGTAGTATAGTCATGTAATGGACACTATACAGTTAAGATGAATGAGCTTAGAACTATGTAATAACAGGGACAGGTCATAAAGTTGAGTGAAAAAAGCAAGCTGCAGAGTGACCTATATAGTCTGTGACAACAATCTATTTAAATTAAACACACCCACAAAACTATATCTTATATTATTCATGAATAGATATAGATACATATAAAAATAGTGTAAAATGGACCCCCAGGAAGGTAGAGGAGAAGATAGATTGAGAAAGAATAAAGAGGACTACAGGCTTGCTTGCTAACATTTTTTTTCTTGTATTAAAAAAAGATACTTGAAGTATCTTTTATACTAATTATGGTGCTATCAATTCTGGATGGTGAGTGTTTGCTAGATTATTCTTTGTGTTTCTCTGCAGTTTTACAAAGTAGTCAAAAATGGCTTTCAGTGGACTTTTCCAAACACAAAATAGAAAGCCACTCCGCTGTAATCTCTCTTTTTGGAAGCAGTGCATCCCCAGTAATGAGAGTCTACCTCACAGGTATTGTTGTTAGGGGCCATTTACACAACACATTCCTTGGTCAGGAAGCAAAGGAATTTTACTCCTTGCCGATGAGGATACAAAAAAAAAAGGGCTTGGAAACCAGGAAAAATATTTTTTTCTGCCATAGAGTGGGGAGAGAGAGAAGGAGAGGATAGTAGGGTTTGAATAAAAGGAAAGTGAACAGAGCTAGGCCAAAATGAAAGTATTGTATCTTTTGAAAAATGAGAGCATCCCCAGTTCTTTGGATTTCAAGCCTCCAATGAAGAGGTGCTTTTCCTGCTCCTTCAGTTTGGCAGCAAACCAGAGTCCTCTGGTGTGATAAATAAGATAAGTGGGTGTTAAGGTGCAATCACTTAAGGGGTTCTAGGATAGCTCCTTGCTCCCAAGTAAACCCTATTGATAAAAAAAAATTCTCCTTCAAGCTGTAGGAAAATCTTGACTTCTTTTTGTTAATGTACCTTAACTGTAGCAACTGAAACAGTTATTTCAGTTAACGAGCTACCTTTTAAAGATGCAGATAACTAAAGCTGGCATTAACCAACAGGCCATTTGCCTCAGTTCCACTGCCTGCACACTTACTTGTTCCTCCCTCCTCTCTCCAATGGCCAGCCAACTTGGAAGGGAACCTTAGAAGGGGAAGGAGAGACAGAGGAAATGGAAATGCTTGACTGGAGGAGCAGTCTGCAGCAAGCTGGAACAAGCTAGAAGATGGGGTTTGAAATGCCAAAAGAAACACCATTCATTTGCATTGCCTCACCCTTATTCCCTATATCCCACTTGGCTTCTTCCAGGGCATTAATTCATTACCCATTTACCGAACATCTGCAATGTGCCAGACACTATGCTAGCACTCAGCATAGATTATAAGAGAGTTCAATTGCCCTGCTTAAGAAATGACTGATAAGGGCAACAGGAGAGGAAATAGGCCCTTGGTTGAGTGAGTGACTTGATGAACTAGGAAGAGGAACCCTGTCTTATATCATATTGCCTTATATAGTTGGGACTCACTATCAAATATACAAAATTTAAAAGAACCAAAGGAAGTCCCTTCTTCTCAGACTCGCACTATTTGATACAGAGATAATGACCACCAATAGTTACTTAGAATCACAGAGTCAAGGCAGGCAACTCTGGTTGGTCATCAATGACATCAACCTGGTCCCCACATCTTAAACTCTTGTCTGATTGGCCAGGGCAGCAGTGTTCTCCTTTCTGCTCTTTCCCCCACCCCCACACACATGCACAGTAGCTTTTCCCAGTGAGACTGGTTAAGCTGGTAAATAGCGGTAACCCCTTCTTTTTGGCCATACAAATATTACACCCTAGATATATGTAGTTAGAACTGCCAACGCTTCAATCTAATATAGGTTAGCAGCCAAACACAAGCTCATGAACTGGTTATACAATAAAACGTCAGTGTTGGTTATGAACAACTTTAGAACTGCAGGGACCAAGACCAATGTTTATACAGCTAGACAAGCAATTGTGGAGTAAAGCTAGGTGAGAGTCTATTTTATTTTATTATTATTATTCTATGCCAATGGCACCTGAACTTCCTAGGTGGTCTCCCATCCAAGTACTAACTAGGCCCAACCCTGCTTAACTCCCAAGATCAGACATCGGGCTTGTTCAGGGTGGCATGGCCGTAGACCATGGACCATAGCTCCACTGGGGCATGAACCCAGGACCTTCTGCGTGTAAAGCAGATGTGCTAACTGCTACACTATAGAACCACGATTGAGAGTATACTTTTTTGATGTATTTGAAATCCATCCATTGTATTAGGTATTAGTTAATTACAAGGACCTAGCTCCTAATACTCTCCTGACTGTAAACCCAAGTAAGCAGACATTTCAGCATCATAATGGTGAGCATAGCTCTGAACTATGGAGCCAGAAGATGTGGTTTCAAGCTCCAACTCTGCCATTAATTGTGTTTGTGGACAAGTCATTTAACCACTCCATTCCCCGAACATTCGAGATCTTTAAAATTTGTTCAAACCTATGATCACAGGCTGTACCATTACCCCCAGCCAACTATTTTGCAAATTCATAGTCAGGAAAGAGTAGAGATGAATCAGTGTAATGATGGACCAAAGGCATTGTCTTTATGTAGAAAGGATGCCAACATGATTAATCAACCACTTTGCCTTTTGTCTGTGCCTAGCCATTCACTGAAATGCTTCATTTTTGTTTCCAGAAAGAAAATGATCTTGCAGGGAAAAAAAAAAAAAAAACTATTAGCAAACCTAGCCCTGGTAACTACCTATTCTTCTTCTCCCATGCAGAAAACCTCCAATCCCATTGTCACCAGCCTATTTCAGGTGCCCTCAGCTGTCATGTGGACTAGTGCAACAGGTTCCTAAGTGGTCCTGCCCTGACCCTCTGCCCATCTTCCTCTTCTCTTGTCATCCTACCCTGCTTCCAGGTGACAATAATTACTGTTGAAATGCTTTAATCACAGCACTCCCCTCCACCCCCACCCCCCCCCGCCAAAATCTCCCACAGCTACTTTTGCATACCAAGTAAGGTCCAAACTCCTTAACTTGGCCCTCTAAGGTCTGATTCCAACCTGCTTTTCTGGCTGTATTTCTCATTACTGATGTGGACACACCTTATGCTCCAGTCAGGCTGCATGCCTTCCCACCCCTGTGTTTTTGTTCATGACATTACCTGCAATATCTTTCTCCCATCTTTACCCAGCAGACTCCTACTCATTCTCCTAAGACCAAACTCAGATGCCTTTTTTTTTCCTGTGTGAAGTCTTTACATCTCTTCCTCCTCATCCCCTATTAAAAGTGTTTATTTCTATAGTGCTTCAGTCACGGCAATCATATGCTATGGATGGACACACTAGTTTTATTCTTCTATTACTCTGTAAGATGTGGGGCACAAGGACCATGCCCCTTTTATCCTTGCCTCATCCCTAGCATCATGCACACAGTGGGTACTTAATGAAACCTTACTAAATTAATGTCAAATGAAGGCAGAGAGAAAGGCAACATGATGTAATAAAGTATGGAATTTGAAGTCAGAAGGCCAGGTAGTGGAGTTCAGCTCTGTCGTTGAATGGTATGGCCAGTCTGAGTCAAATGCTGCATATATAAAATGGGCTTATTTCCTACACTATGGGCCTTACAGGGCAGGAGGCAGGAGTTGTAAAAATTCAATGATGCACACACACACACACACGTGCAAAAACACACAATAACTATTTAGAGGTGACAGATGTGTTAATTAGCTTGATTGTGGTGATCACTTCACAATGTATACATGTACCAAAACATCAAGTTGTACATCTTAAATATATATAATTTTTGTCAATGATATATCAATAAAGCTGTTAAATCCAATGATGTATATATATTAGGTGGTTGGCAAAAAAGTCACAACACTTAAACCAGGCTTCAAAGTTCTGCCTTCCTCCCCTGCGTACACATTCCAAAGGGAGATCTTCATACCACTTTGTAGAGAAAAGAGTGAAGTGGGGAGAAGTTGAGTCATTAAAACTCAGAGAACTGTTTACAGACTGCAGGCAAGAAGTTGCTGAGGGCAAGGGGTGCTGCGGGGGGGGGGGGGTGTGGTGGGAGGGGAAGAGATCCTTGACAGAAATGCCTGGTGATCTCACTACCTTCCCTCCCAGAGGAACACAAGGTTAATCTTCTCTGAGGCAAAAGTGAAATGAGCATTGGTCTGGAAGACTCAAGTGGTAAGGATGATTCCCTGCTTTTCAGCTGCCAGGTGTAGCCTTCCAGAGAGCCAAAGGCAAAACCCTTTGACTATTAGCCTGCAAGGTTGAACAATGTGGTTAAGACTGGGCTGTTTGTCTAATTCAGAGCCAAAGCCAGTTTTCAGAGCTGGTACTGTGCCCCCCAATTAGGAAACACAGGGACCATCCCCCCAAACATAGAAACATCTCCTTTTCCTGAAAATCCATCACTACCATTTCATTCTGTTTTAGGCTTTATTTCCAGCTAAAATGTAAATATCTGTGAGCTTTGAGGAAGCTCGAAGACTCACTTGACATTATCCTTCCCTAAGAAGCAGCTGTTGTGAGAGGTGAGAAAAGCCGCTGTTGTGAGAGGTGAGAAAAGCCCAAAGAATGAGGCCAGAGGGCAACAACGTAGGCTGAGGAAACTGTACGGCATGGGGCTGGGGTGGGAGTGGGGTGGGGGTGGGAATCTGCAGTCTCTGTTGGACCCTAAAAGCAAGCTTCATTTAGGTGTGTGTGTGTGTGTGTGCAGAAACCTGTGGCCTTTTGTGGCAGTGAGTTGTACCCCGTGCCCCTGGCAAACACTTTATTCTGGAGGGGCTGTGTTCACATAGACATACTTCATACACACGTCTTCAAAGGGGATCTCTCTCCTAGGTCAGTCAAGGCAGTTTCTGAGTTGGTGGGCAGTGGGAATGGTTAGGAGCCATCTCTCTGGAGGTCTCTTCATTCCTTCCCCCCAAATCTCCTTTTGCCCCATTTTACCTCCTCACCCGCAGGCCTGTTCAACCTGGTGAACCTCTCTGGGCCAGAGCTGAACTCACAAAACCGCACCTGGAAAAGCAGGAATCCCAAGATCATGTGACAAACTTGGGGAATGCGCGTTTGCGGCTGTAGATGTCTCTTTTTGGCCAAACTGTCAGGGCTTCCAAGTGATTAGGAAGGGGCTGGGGCTCCATGGCAGTCCCGGCTCCCCGCCCGCCCGCCCGCCCGCCGGCGCGGCCCAGCCCTTACTTGCGGTAGGCGGCGAGCTGCATGGCGCTGTAAGGGAAGAGGCGCAGGCAGGCCACCGCGTTCCCCTTCCACAGGGCCCGGGGCCCTTCGGTCCGCCACAATCCAAAGCCCGTGGCCCACGGTCCCCGGCCGCGGGTCCGCACCACGCCGACCTGGGCCAGCACGGTGACGAGCTCCAGAGGCGCGGTGAAGCTCAGGCTGAGCACCCCCGCCAGCCCCGCGCACAGCAGTCGCTGGCTGCTGGTCAGTCTGCCATCCCCGCCGCCACGTCGCCATCGCGTCCTACGAACCGAGCCCCGGCCCGGGACTCCGCGAAGCTCGGGCCCAGGGCTCCAGGGAGAGGGGGCGGCCAGGTCTGCCCGGAGCCGGGAAGACGCGTAGCCAAGCCAGGTCCCGCCCTGGAGGCCTCAGGGTTGGGTGTGGTGGGGCGGAGGAAGGCTGCCTGGGTCGGAAGCCTGGCGGATTTAACTTCTGCTCTAGAGTTTGCCAGTTTCTGTTTTGCAGTTGAGAAGTGTCGCTGTGTTCGCTCTAGGCCCAGTCAGCTAGACTTCTTGTTTCCTAAGTATTCAGAGCTCTCTCTGCTTCTCTTGTTTATCCCGTGGGACTTCAGAACAGGTCACCCCAAGATGTGTCTCCATGGTATGTAGATTATTTTGCGCTAAAGGCAACCAACAGAGACCCTGCAGGCTTTTGCCTCTCCCTCTAAGAATTTTAGGGGCCTTGCCCACAATAAGAGTTATAACCACATATTACTTTTTTGACTTATCTATAGGGCAGGACAACTTCTAATTATTGAACATCTCTCTTAAAGGTCTTGCTGATGCGGGACAGGGCAAATTTCCCCAAGTGACGGACGGAGAGACCAAGTTTTGTACAGAGAGAAGAAGAGGGTTTTTTGGCAGATAGTGTAGAAAGAATTCAACACACACGCCAAAGTTAGAGTCAAAAGGAAAGTTTATTACAAAAGGGGTAACACTCCACAGAGTGTGGTTTCCTCTCAAAGGCATAGAATGAGAGGGACCAAGAGAGATATGGAAAGACAGTGAATAAGGGGCTGATTGGTCAGGGAATTCAGTTTATATATCATCCTTTAGTTCCTCTGAGTTAAAGTTTAAAAGACTTTGTTAACCCATTTCCTTTGATATGAACCTACAGTGAGGAAGGGGAATAGTATGCAGGGTGAAAAGGTAAGAATATGTAGAGTGAAAGTCCTGCTGGCAGTTCCTAGGCTTTAATCCATAGGTTCCCCATGGTTTTAGCCATAGGGAATGACTCTTGATTCCTGTTTCCCCTTCACAGGTGTGGGGAATGGGTTAGGGATCCCAGCAGAAATCTTTCCTTGTTTCTGAAGGTGTCCCTTTGGCCTGGCTGCAGGACTGATCAGCATGGGCAGTCTCTGATTGTGGCTTGATTAACATTTTAATTTTCTTGCCTCCTCCCTACGTTATTGTGAATTACCTTCCTCTCCTCTGATGAAGCCCCAAGGTGCCTTTACACCATTCTTAGCTCAGAATGTCATATATACCTTATTTTAACTTTCTGTCTTTGAACCGCTCATGTATGTATGTGGAGGTTTCTGACTCTCTCATGTACCAGTGGTTTTCATACATATGTATATAATTAAATTTCATTATTTTCTTTTGTTAATCTGTCTATGTCAATTTAATTATTAGTCCAGCCAAAAGAACCTTGAAGGTTAGAGAAAATTTCTTACTTCTCCATAACCCCAGTACGCCCCTCCCACATTCCACCTCATCACCTTTCTCCCCTGGCTTCTGTTCTCTTTCCTCCCACCTCTTTTTTTGTCTACCCTCAAAGACTTGCAGATTTCCCAGTGCAGAAGGAAAGAACTCTGTAACACACACACAGCTGCTACCTATTAGACACTTGTCAAGTATCGGGCTTTACATACATGATCTCATTTAATCCTCATAACAGCCCTTAATAGGCAGGTCCTCATTTATTTTCCTCATTTAGAAAGGCTGTAGGTATGGTGGTTAGAGCCTGGACTCTGGAACATGCATTAGAATCTGCTCTGCAGCTTACTGGCTGTGTGCCCTTGGGGAAGTCACTCAACCTCTCTGGGCCTCGGTTGCTTGATCTATAGTTTCTTCCTCTAGGGGGTGTTGTAGGGATCAAATGAATGATGTCTGATACAGGTAAACACTATATATGTGTTAGCTGTGATTAAATATTATTTTACAGAGGGAGAAACCAAGACAGACTGACTTGCTCAAGGTCACACAGCTACCACCAGGCAGCCAGGATTTAAATCTAGGTCAGTTTTATGCCAACACTGTCTAACAGCTACACTACACATCCACTGTGCCTAGAGTGTAACTCAAGTAAGGTCTATTTCAGTCGTTCTCTTAGCTAAGAGGACAAAAGAGGCGAAGAAGTGAGGTGGCCAGTATCCAAGAAGGATTTTGAAAAAAAATTTTAAAATTCCAAAATTATCTCTGTTTCTTTAAAAGCCATATCAATAATAAAAATGAAAAGGAAAGGGGGCAGGTGGCAGTGTGTTAGTATAAGACCTCCCAGGCACATAGTTATTTTTAGGCTTGTATGGTTATGTTCTACATTTAATAACACTCGTGATGATAAAGGACTCTTTTCTAAAAGTTATTGTAGGATTTAAATTGAGAGGATTTGTTCTAGTTACAGAAGTCTTGCTCTCCTCTCAACGATTGGGGTATTGATATAAGACATGTCCAAACCCGTACAAAATTTTTATGAGTTTATTTGAGCCAAACAGAGGATACTACCTGGAAGTAAGATAACAGACTGAGATAAATGCTTCAGAGAATAACAGTAAATTCATAATTTTAGTAGCTTTATCCTTTTCTTCCTTTTGAATAGTGTTAACAACTGATTGGCCGGAGTTGCTAGTTTATCAGCATGTGTGGTTGGCCAGTTTAATTTGTGTTCTTTAATCAGAGTTACAATTTAATCCTTCCAGAAATGCTGAATTGAGTATTGAATCATTTTGGCGATCCTTAAAACTGTCTGGAGATAATCCTGAATATTGTTTGAAAGATTTTTCAAAACATTCAAAGAAAGCAAGTATAATTTCATCAGGTTTTTGTCTACATTGCTGGATTTTTGTCTAGTCTATTTTCCAGGGAAAAATCTCAGGAATGGCTTGGTGAAGCTAGTGGCCTAATTCCCTGCATTTTTCTTGGTCCATTTCTATTCAGTTAAAAAAAAATCCTTTATGGGATTTTCCAGCAGATCTTACTTAACCATTCTGCTGCTTTGCTCTCAGAAACCAATAGGTGTACTAGTTGGAACAGGTCAGAATAAACAGGATCATATATTCTAACATTTAAATCAAATTCCTTTGCCAAACCAACATGGCCTTGGAAGGGATCAGGAAACTCTAGTTAGATTTCTTAACTCTGCTTCAGTCCAAGCTAAATAAATTATCGCTGGTTCCCCTTGTCCTGATATTGGCTTTTCTCAAAAAGGAGCTGCCAAAATTTCTGGTTCTTCTAGTCTATCCTAGTCTGGCTTTCTGGTTTTAGTTTCCCCTAAGTCAGTAGGTGGTGGTGGTGGTGGTGGAGAGGAAAGAAGAGGAGGAGGAGAAAGGCAGGGCAAGTCAGGAAAAGGAGCTCAGAAAGTAGTGGGGTGGTTGGAGAAAGGGGGAAGAGGGATGTTGGCATTGAGCCTTTAGTTCAGTGACAGTCTCTAAAGTTCCTTATTGACTTTCTGAAGAGAAGAGATTTTATCTGAGGTGTTCAGACAGTTTCTAAAATTTTCTTATTAACTTCCCGAGAAGAAAAAGTTTATCCATGCTCCTTTTAGAGGCTTCTATTTGTCAATCAAGGTAAGCATCCTATTTGTTTCAGTTCAATTTTATAGCCTGCTTTTCCAATTGAACGAGCACACACATACACACATGCATGCACACACACACACATACAATAATTTAGAGGTATCCAAAAGAGCCCCATTTTGGCCACTTTAAGCTGATATAAGTTTTAGTTTCATCTCCCCATTTCTGTAGATACTTGCAAGTTGAGGCTCCATACATGTTGTACATAAAACTTGCAAACTAAAGGGAGACTGACTGTTGTCAGGCTTGTTGGCCTTGGAGACATGATTTACCATGTTAATTTAATTTTTTTTTTCTTTTGAGCCAGTTTTTAAAAAGCCAAAATTAAAATCAACCACACAAGAACAGCTAATATGAAGTCAGGAACCACTTCCTAAAGCAGATAGGTTCAAGATTCCAAGAAAAAACTCACCCGAGTTCACTTGATGGAAATTGGGGAGCTGATGAGGCACAGTGGGCCCCTGCTGGTACCGAGCACCTGGTCAGGAATGTGGTCCTGGGTGGGCTTCTTCAGAATCCTGCCGTACCACACCAAGTAAATGTCCATGTAAGAAACTCCAAAACCTGTATATAAGAGTTTATTTGAGCCAAACTGAGGACATATGCTGGGGAACAAGATCTCACATGCTCCTGAGAATGACAATTTTCAGTATCTTTTATGCATTTGAAATTGAGGAGGGAATATAAGGAAGATTACATGAAGGTGGGAGAAAGCAAGGCAAGGATCAGATTATAGGATAGTTAAAATTATGTGCTCTCTTGAGGATGGTCAGATTTTAGGAGAGGTTTGAAAGGGGGCATTTCAAAGGTATGTTAACTTAGATGCACAGAAACAGTGGACAGGGCTTGCTTAAAGTAAAGATAAGCCTTTTACTAGAGAATTTATATGCCCGAGGTGTGACTACCCACTATGATCTGCCCAGTTAGGAATTTATGATCAGATCACCCTGTGAGGTTACTTTCCATATAATCCCTTTTTCCTCTACAATCTCAAAAAAAAAAAAAAAATCAATCACCAAGGGTGTTCTACATTCGTATTGTGACTTGTAGATCCAAGCTAACTTTACTGCCTCTTATTCCCACTTGTTGAAAAGTCTGAAGAACATAGTAGGTAAAAGACCTCCAACTTTGAAAAATTCACATGATGTGAAACCAGGGTGTTATGTTAAAAACAAATGTATGACAACTAAAACAAAAAAGGAAAGAGATAGTAAGAAAAATTCTTAGAAGTAGTATTGTAACATAAGGAAGAAGGTGACTGGCTGATTCAAGCCAGTAGACAGCCTTCTGTCACCATGGTCAGGACTTGGGAGATGCTAATTGTTTTTAATTCCCTAACTCTCATTTCTTAGTTTCTATTCTAAGTGAAATCTTCTCTCAGAACATTACCTTAGTTTAACTTGCTGATGTTTCTCAAATTATAGTTGATCTTGCTATATTTATACCAACGTTGGTTGATTCCTGCTTTCTTAATTTGTTTTTTTATTCTTTAACCTTCTGGAGTTTTTCATTTACAGCAGTAGTATATGCCCGTTGTGCCAAGATAAACAGTGCAGACATGTATTAAAGAAAGTTAAGTCCCCCTTGCTCATGCTCTGAGGTAACCAACATTAAGAACTTGGTGTGTGTGTACAAACTTCCTCAAAATTTTTTTTTCATGTTCAGATAAATATTCACTCATATGGATTTTTTTCCTGTTCTTTCTTCCTCCCTTCTTTCCTGTCTGCATACCTTTTTTTAAAACAAAAATGGAAGGCAATCCAAAAAAATGATAATCAGTTTTCTCTAGGGAAGGAAATTGGGAGACTTGGAAACAGTGGTGAAAGAGAGATTGACTTTTGACTATGTGCCCTTTTGTACTATTTGTTTTTCCCTCTCTCTCCTCTCTCTCTCTCTTTTTTTTTTACCATGGTGTGTATTATCAATTAAAAAAAAAAAATCTCCGCCATCGATTTTCTCTGAATCATGCTCATTAGGCCTGGTGTTTTCTGTGACATGGTGTTGCCACTGGGAAGCTGTTGGTTTTGAAATGCTGACCAACTCTTGGTGAAGTTCTGAATGAAACAAAATACAATATGCTTTCTATTTACATGGTGCTTACCTTTCTGAACAATTCCATGTACATAAACGCTGTGCAAAAAATATTATATCTTTATGAGTAAAGAGAGCTAAGTTCTCAATTCTGATAGTTATAAACAGTCTTTCTACCTACATGAATGTCTGGTGGATCTGGAAGGCCATAAAGGATGCAGGACAGTCTCGTGCGTTGCAGGTGTGCAGCATCCCTGGCCCTTGCCCTGTAAATGTTAGTAGAATGCCCTGATCAGTGCAGCACCCACATTTCCAAAATATCCCCTAGGAGGCAGTGTCATTCCTTTGAGAACCACTGCTCTAGCTGCTCCCTCTGCTTGCAAAGTTCTTTCCTTAGATGTTTGCAGCTGGTTGCCTCTTGTCATTCAGAGCTCAGCTTGAATGTTATCTCCTCTCAGAGGGCTGTCCTGACCACCCTATCTACAGAGCCACGCCATTCACTCTACCACATTGCCCAATTTTGATTCTTTGTGCAACATTTATCACTATCTGCTATCTTTCTTTTCTCGATTTATTGTCTATTTCCACCTATCAGAATGTAAGATCCATGAGGAGACAGATTTTGTCTCTTGTTCACAGCTGTGTCCTCTGTGCCTAGAACACTTGCTGGCACATAGTGCTCAGTAATGGTTAATTAGATGAGTGAAGGAAGGATGGAATGAATAAAAGAAGAAAGGACAAAAGGAAATTTTATTCAGTTTTACAAGTTGGCAAAGGTTAGCAGAACATAACGTCTTCATGAAATTATTTATTTAGATCATATATGATAAATAGGAAAAAATTAAATTCACATTAGTTCACGTGAATAACATCAGCCTTGTCAGAAATTGGATATTTGCCATTTTAAGTTTCCAGCCACATCTATAATTCTAAAGTGAACTGTGATATTTGTCGGAGACATTTGCTTTGTCCCCAGTTATCGTTTTCACTATGTCTTCAGCAGCAGTTTTGGCAAAGGTTCAGCAGCTCTAACCTTTGCAGTTAAGTATAACACTATAAAATATGGTTTATACAACTTTTGCATTTTTATTCTTGGCACACTGTATTTAGCTTTAGGCAATGCTTGAATGTCCTTCCATTCCGCTTCAAAATTTTTCATGATGTTGAAGCAGAAGGATTTCATATCAAAATGTACGAGCCTTTTCATTCATTCATTCAGTTACTGATTTATTCACTTTACAAATATTTATTGAATACTTACTCTATATCAGCACTATTCTGGGGATACAAATGCCACTTAATGCAATTTAATTTGCTCCGATTACCAGGCCATAGTAATCCAAATGTCAAAGGTTTTCCATGGTATTCACATGATCCTTTAGTTTCTTTGCCATTGATATTTTTATAACATTAAGATATGGTCCAAGTGATGGAATAATAAATTTCTCATACCTATCTGAAGACCTAGACTCATCGCATTTTAATCACTCCACCTCTACACATTTTACAATTTATGTACAGTAAACTTACCTTGTTATTTTTGAGGTAGAGTTCTAGGAGTTTTAACACATGTATAGATCTATGTGACTACCACCACCACACTCAGGATATGGAACCGCTCGATCAAACACCAGAATTCTCATGTCCTGCCCCTTTACAGTCAAGGCCTTCCCCATCCTCAGCCCTGGGCAACCACTAATATGTTTTTTTGTCCTTATAGTTTTGCCTTTCAAGAATGTCATATAAATGGAAGCATACAGCATGTAACTTTTTGAGACCGGCTTCCTTCACTCAGCCTAATTTCTTTAAGATTCATCCATGTCATTGTGTCCATCAGTATCTTCTTCCATTTTATTGCTGAGTAATATTCCATTCTGTGGATGTAACACAATTTGTTCATCTATTCATCTTTTGGTGGACAATTGGGGTGATTCCAGTTTTTGGCTATTATGAATAAAGCTGCTATGAACATTAGTGTATAGGTATTTCTAAGAAAATCATCTCCCTTTCTTTAGTACATAAAAGGTAACATTCTATATCTTTGGCACTTTTGCTTTTTTCACTGTATACTGCATCCTGTGAGTCACTCCAACCCAGTTCATAGAGATTTTAATCTTTTTTTTTTACAGCCACATAGTATTCTACCGTATGGATGTATCATAGTTTATTCAACCACATTCCTACTTATGGACATTTAGGTTGTTTCCAATATTTTGCAATTATAAATGATGTCATAATAAATAACCTTGTGCATATGTATTTTTGTATTGATGGGGGTTTGTCTTCATCCACTGTTAAACTATAAAATCACATTTGTTAATAGTGACCCATGGTGAGTTCAACAGAACACAAAACAAGAAAAAATAAAGCACAGGCCTAACTCCTAATAAAAACTGTAAGTGCTTTTATATGCTTCCTGTAGTAAAGATTTACCAACTTCTGGAAATCATGTATTGATGTACCAATGAAAAGAATGCATTGATGTAAAGGGACCTTCAAGATACAAGGAGCCATACTGGTGCTCTGGGTTGTGAAGTGCTTCTCAAAATGCTAGTGATCATTGGCAATGCACAGATGGAGGAAACAAGAGGCCAGAGTGCTGGGTAGTTGGTCGTGTGAATGTTGAAATCACTGAGAATGACGGGAGAAGTTGCGACAAAGAGGACAGAAAGTGAGTCAAGAACTAAAGCCTTCATGAAGGAGAGCAGTGGCTAGGAGGGTGGCAGAAGATTACCACCAAGATTGGGAGAGGGTGAAATAACGTGATGATACGAGCTAAGGAGGAACCAGAAATTTCTCAAAAGTGGGGAGGACCAATGATCAGAAAGTGGCTTTCAGGAGCAAGAGAGCTCCAATTCCACTCCCCTGGCACTCTCTAAGGCATTTAGCTGCGGGAGATGAGACAATAAACAGTCTGTACTTTAGAGGCACCAGCAGACAGCCAACGTGCCAGTTACAGCAGGATGTAGGGGGAACATCCTGAGGAGAGGTTTGAGGCTATTGGGATTTAGCACATCACAGCCTAGCAGTTCTAACCTTAACCTAACCCTAACCCTAACTTAACCCTTGTCTTCACCCTAACCTGCTGGTAGGGTCCAGGTGTTGAAATGTAAAGTGTTCCTTTACTTCTAGGTCAGCTGGTGTTGGCAGCAGCAATGAAGGTAGCAGCAGCTGGTCGCAATGAGTCATGGAGTCCTTTGCTATTGGGGCCCTGAAAATGGTGTTCAATGTCTCTTCTGGGTGGTCTCTCAGACTAAGCCTGAGGGCCTGGTTGGGGTCATAAGGTTGAGCTCTTTTTGCAAGTGTGGCATGTATGGTTCCAGTGTTTAACATCCCCAACTAGAGACTAATCATACCACAATATGGCCGTGCTGCTGCTATTTTGCATATAATTTGCATGAGGTTTGTTGCATTTAAAAGATGTCAAAGGTAAGGCTGACTGACTACTTAGCCAGACTTCATGGGGCAGTAGTACCTGCTATATGTTTTTTAGCTTTGCGGATCCGGAAACTCAGCTTTATCAGTGTACCCTGATGTGAGCTAGTTTAGGGGACTGATTCTTGATCTGTCCTTCTAGTCTCCTTTGCTGCTTCTTCCTCATTTCCACAACCTCAGTCCTTGAGCCTCTTCTCTATTTAAACTGATTTCCATGGTGACCTCATCTAGTCTCACACCTTAAAATACCATCTATGTCCTGATGACTTTCAAGTATGTATCTACAGCCTGGAATTCTGCCTTGATTCTCATACCCAGATTCCTCTGAAGGGAACCGAAGTTATGCCACCCTGAAGCTGCTTTTTTGGGAATATTGGTTTTAATCTATTTATTTAGAAACAAGACTCAGGAAGAACTTTTGACTCTCCTTTACTTGCCCAAGAGATTCAAACAGAAAAACCTGCTTCAGGAAGGAAATCTTAGGATGTTTGCCTTAGCCTGAATAGTTTAATTTGAATTAAGAATGCTAAATAAGAGAGCTTCAAGCAAGTGCTTGTTAGCTAGACACCCCTGTGTTCCATTGTTTGAGTTGCCTAGCAAGAAGTTGCCTGCCACACATGTTCTGATGTTTCTCAACTACCTGTAAATCGAACATTTTCACTTCTGAAACCTAATACCCTGTCCTCCCCTTTTCTCCTTTGTCCACAAATGCCATATATACTCAATGTTGCCTCACTGTCAGTAGAATTTTCATGCTTATGTGAATTCCCCATGAGCATGTATGAAAATTTTTAAATATTTTCCTGTTAATTTGTCTGTTAATTTGATTATTAACCCAGCTAGAAGAACTTAGAAGGTGGGAGGAAAAGTAGTAATTACATTTTTTAGTCCCCATACCTCCTTAATAGCTCCACTTGGATATTTAATGGGCATCTCAAGCCTAATATGTCTCAAACCAAATCCCTGATCTTCCCCACCAAATCTGCCCTCCCCTAGCCTTCCCATTTGAGTAAATGGAAACTTGTTGTTTTTTGTTTTGTTTTGTTTTGTTTTTTGGTAACTCATGCCAAAAATCTCATAGTTATGCCTGGCACTTATTTTTATCTTTATAATTTATCATATCCTACTTATATTATTGGAATTTCCTCCCAACGGGTTTTTCTGCTTCCACAATTGTCCCCTTCCCTGCTTTCTTCTTCTTTATAGATTTTATTATGGTATGATATACTATTATAGGGGGACACTGTAACTTTCCCCTCCCCCCTTAGTTCTTCTGGCTAGTCAAATAATTTAAGTGATAACAACAGATTAACAGGATAAAATCATGTTTTAATACCTGTGCACCAGGAATTCGCATAAGCATAAAAATTCCAAAGATAGTGAGGCAAGATGAGTTATATTTTGGACTAAGGAGAGAGAAGTATGGGTCTGAAACTTCAAAGGGAAAATAGGTAATTCACAGGCAGACGAAAAAAGAGTAAACATTTGGTAAATGAATTCGTGGCAGACCTCCCCAAAACAATGGGACCCAGAGGGGAGTCTAACAAACTGACCTTTGATTGGTTCCTCCCTGTCTGCCACACTTAGTTCATATTATGCTAAGGTAAATATGCTGAGATTCCTTCCCTGAAGAAGGTTTTCCTATCTGGATTCCCTTAAGCAGATAAGGAGTAGTTAAGAAACAAGCAAACAAACAAAAAAATCCCCAAACCCCAAAACTCTTCTTGAGTTTGTTAGGCTTTTCTTGCCTTCAGCTAGAAATAGTCTGTAAGCCAGGGTAGCACTTTCTGGAGAGACTCCTTCTGAACCCCTACACTATGTATTTCCTTAAAAACTCTGTTTCTCTTTAGCCCATCAGAATATAAGCTCCAGGGCAAGGGTTTTGTCTGTTTTGCATACTTATATATTTTTGGCACTTAGAATAGTGCCATGGCACATGGTAAGCTAGTAGGCACTCAATAAATATTTGTTGAATATATGGATTAATAAATGATCCAACTTATAATATACTGACATATGAATCAGAATGTCTGTTTATTAATTGACCATGAAAAATATGACTTCTTGGAAGATCCGAATACTCACACTAGATATTCAGGGCACTCTCTTCCCTTTCGGGGATTCTTTATAGGCTATGAGAAGTACACACTACAATGAGAAGTTAGGGAAATATATTTAGATACTCTTTACAGGTAATGCTATCAACCCATCTTATTTGTAGGAATATGCCTTCCTATTCAATTGTAATATGCATGAAAGTTACGCTGGAATCATCCCTGCATTGGTCTCTTTGGCTCTTTTTTTTTTTTTTTTTTTTTTTTTTTTTTTTTTTTTTTTTTTTTTTAGTTTCCATGTAGAAAAAACAAAGATAACTTCTAAATGCTGAACTTGAGTAAATTGGTGGGTGGCAATGCAATTAACTGAGATGAAGAAGGACTTTAAGCTTATTGACCACCCTATGAGAATAATTTAGACTGAAAGTGAGATACAAGTATAAAATATGAAAGGTGTTAAAGCTATGGTAAATCTAATTTGAGAGCTTGTTCCATGTATTCAAACTGTTACACCAAGAGCAAAGTCTATTATGGCAGAGACTGTACACTAATGTCTGTGAGCTCCTCTATGTTTTCTAGCTTTCCTTTTAGCCAAGTGAGGCCATGTGTTTTGTTCTGGCCAAAGGAATGTGAGTGAAATTGATAACTTTCATTTCCAGGTCTAGCTCATACAATAGACTTCATAATTTTTCATGCTGAATCTCTCTGCTGTCGGACTCTGAAATGGCAGAGCACAAAGCAAGGAACTTGGGCTCTTGAGTTCACCACTTAGAAGAAACCTATCTAGGAGAGTTATTCAGACGGGGACCATCTCATGGGACTTTGTGAGAGTGAGAAATAAACTTTTGTCTTAAGCCACTGAAACTTCAGAGTTTATTTGCTACTAGAGCAGAGTCTGATCTACTCTGATTAACACTGCTATGCACTGCTATCCACAGGAAAGCCATCTAAACCTGAGCTATAAGTAAAGATTTAAGAGAAGCACTTAATAACCTGTCAGTTATGTTAAGGATTTCTTTCTCAGCTTTATGAATAGATGAGCAATGCTTACAAATAATTACTTTTGCTCAAGAAAGTCACTGACTTTCATTTAAAAAAAGCCATCACTTGACTATTTGAATCCCCCCCCCAAAAAAAATCTGTGACCTTCTGGAAAAACCTTCAATCTGAATGATCATAAACATAATTAGAATTGACTTGGAACAATCCAAATTTATGCTTTTATGACAAGCTTCATCAGTGTTGTACCATGCAAGAGGAACTGAGTGCAATGTTTACAAAAGATGTAGCTGCAGCACATGTACCTTAAGAGAGGTTGTGAGTTTAGGGTATTAAGTGGTTTTTATTATCTGGATTATCTAGTTGTGAATTCAACTGGTGAACTTGCTGAAAACAAGTAGGTGGCAATGGTGAGTGGCTAATTGTGCCGATTTAGTTCCTCCAGGTAGCAGATGCTAAAATGGAATTAGGAATGCAAGATGTTGATTGGGGATAACGCCTGTGAAAGATTAAAGGGCAGGGAGCAAGACTGGGCAGGGAAACCCCAGACTATGATGCAAATCTGACACATGTGATGAAAGGGTGGGGGAAGGAAGGGGATTTGGACTGAATTGCTTTAGACTGTGAGACAGGTGTAACAAAGCCTTAATTAACACAGTGGGGAGTTCTGGAGGAAAGACTGCCTGTTGGAAGAATCCCATGTTGGGCAGAAATGGCCAGGCCCTAGTACTGCCACCATGCTCAGCCATTGGCTGGAGCCTTTCAAGGAAAAGCGTGGCCTTGTCAAGACTGCTATGGCTGACCTTAGAAGTTACTGCAGCTGGAAGCTGTCAGCTGTCAGCTAACTCTATTTCTCACAGATATATGGTAAATTCTTCCTCGAAGGGAGAGCTAAGCCATGTACCTCCATGCCTGCCACAGTCTACTCTCCGTGCTGCATGGACTCACTTCTCCAAACCTGTTCAAAGTTCCTGTGGGCCTCCCTTCCTGAGGGGGAATGTAGAAGTGTTGGTTTTAGGAAAGAACTATAGCCCACCCTGCTGCAGTTCTTCTCAAAGTTGCCACTGGTTCTCATCTTCTCCTTTTTCCACTATTCATTCTATCTTCATACTGATTTTCTGCCTCTTTATCTTATTGATTACTGACAAAAGAATGTTGAATTTTCCAATTATAATAGCAAGTGTGTTTATTTCTCCTTGCAGTTCTCAGTTTTGCCTCACTTATTTTGATGCACTGTTGTTAGGTACATATATACTTAGGATGGTTATGTCTTCTTGAGAATTAACCCCTTTATCATTATGTAATGCTCTTCTTTATTCTTAATAGTATTCCTTGTTCTGAATCCAAGTTAGTCATCTTTGGTCATTTCCTGTCCCTCATTTCCCACAATATCCAGTGCATTAGCAAGTTAAGGTCCTATCTGTTCTTTGAACATGCCAAGGTATTTCCACCTGCAGTTCCCTCTGCCTGAAAGGATCTTCTCCTTGTCTTTCCATGGGGATCCTTCCTCAAACCTCAGTTTAAAGATTATCTCTCCATACTAGAATTATCAGGGTGATCACTTCATAAATTGTGTAAATGTTTAATTACTATGTTGTATACCTGAAACTAATATAGTATGTCAACTGCAAATGAAAAATTTTTTTAATTAAAAGAAAAAAAGGTTGTTTTCAGAGAGGACTTCTATGAACACTCTCTTATACTGCTTCATAGTGCCCTGTATTTCCTTAACATCACTTAAAAAGTCTGTCCCTATATATTTATTTGTTTTATGTCTGTCTTCCTTATTGGTATGTAAGCTCCAGGAGTGGAGGAGTTTATCTGTTTTATTCCTTACTATATGCCTAGTAAGTCATATGTTCAAAATGAAAGAAGAAATCAGTGAAAAAATTTCCTGATAATTTATTGTTTTCTATCATTGAATAAAACAATTTTATTTTATTTTTTATTAATTTTATCATTTTATTTTTAGGTGAAGCAACCCTTGGTTGACCTCACGGATTGCAAGGACCTTGTCAGTTTACAATCCCTTATTTTTTATGCCTACAGTACCTGGTCTTCCTAGGTGGTCTCCCATCTAAGTACTAACCAGGCCCACCCTGCTTAGCTTCCGAGATGATAAAACCATTAAAAATTGTGGATTAGGAAAGTAAGGAAGACCCTTAAGAAAATCAAGTTCCATTAATATGGTAAACAAGGTCAATGCTTCCGAACTGCATTAGTTAACATTAATTTTAATATTAATTAGTATCACTAAACAGCAGCAGTAACAAAGTACCCAGATTGAAGTACAGACATTTATTGTCTCCAGTCCTAGGGGCTGAAAGTCTGAGAACCAAGGTGTAGGTAGGGTTGGTTTCTTTGGAGGGCTTATGAGAAAGAATCTTTTTCATGCTTCTTCTCCTAGCTTCTGGTGGTTTGATGGCAATCTTGATGTTCCTTGGTTTGTAGATGCCTTCATCCTCACTGGTGTTTTCCCTATGTCTTCATCTCTGTGTCCAAATTTCCCCTTTTTAAAGAACATCAGTTATATTGGATTATGGACCACCCTAATGACCCTATTTTTAAATGTGATTATCTCTATAACGGTCTATTTCTAAATAAGGTCACATTCTGAAGGTACTGGGAGTTAGGAATTCAACATATCTTTTTTGTGGGAATAATTCAACCCATAACACCTTTTTGAGGAAGAAGAAAAAATATTAGAATATCTGTTTATTTTTACCAGAAGTAAGATGTTAATATTTAATATATGGATTGACATCATGAACATGCGTGCTCACTTAGTCTATGTCTCACAGTCAGGGTCTGAAAACAGGTTACAGGGTACCCTGCAAGAGGAGTGGAAGTTCTACAGCAACATAGGGTTTGGCAATGGTGCCATACTCATTCTTTCATTTCTAGTGTATTGAAAGGTTTTGCCATTTACTATGCCAAGTTAAGTGAATAATGCATAATGTGATCTTGTTTTGATTAGACTAACCCTTACAAAATGTAACAGTGGATTTAAAAGATTCCTGTAAAAATAAACAAATAAATACCCTCTGGCAAACCTCCCAAGAAACCCAGCCATAGAATAAAATAAAATCAATATTGCAGTACAAATGAATAGCAAAAAAAAAAAAAAAAAAAAAAAAAGGAAAAAGAAAAAGAAAAAGTAGAGTAAACGGAAAGCAAAATTAAGGTGGCAGAAGAAGTCCAATAACCAGAAACATGGGGAGTAAGAGACGTCCTCAGATATCTCTTCTTGAACAAAATAAGCTGACATGCTAAAACTCAACAAAAAAACCCAAACTGCACACCAACACATCTGATTGTGGGATCTGTGCATAAGAGCTAACACAGTTGGAACTCCAGGTGTCGGGAGGTGGACTGGGAGAAACAAAGAAGCTGCCCCTCACAGACTCTGGTGCTCCCCACAGGAGGAGGAGGAGGGGAGAAGGCATGGTGACTTCCCTGATCAGCCAGCCTGGAAGTGCTGGGACTTCTAGCAGCTGGCAGCAGGGCAGAAAGCAGAAAAGCAGGATGACAATAGAAAAACAGAGTTGATTTTTACCGGGCCCAGATCCAAATCCAGGCTGAGCTGCAGGACCCAACCCAACCCAGAGGGCCCTCCCCCATATCTCCGGACAATCACCGTGGAGCCCCAGGGGAATCTGAGCAAAGCTGCCAAGACTGAAGCAACCTCTTGCAGCCTCTGGAGCTCCCTGCAGGAGGAGGGGGTGGGGAGAAGGTGCAGAGACTTCCTGAACAGCCCTGCCTGGAAAAGCTGTAAGCTTCACGTGGCCGACCAGTGGCAAGGCCCCGTAATCAGGGCAGAAAGCAGAGAATCAGGACAGGGCGACAGAGAAACAGTAGTTGATTTTTACCAGCCCAGGTTGCAAAACTGAGGCTGACCGCAGCCTCCAACCCAAAACCCAGAGGGCCCCTCCCCCCATACCCTCCAAGGACCAATCACCCAGAGCTCCAGGGGAATCTGAGCAAACACTGCTGAGACTGTCGCTGACACTGACAGGGACTGAAACTGAGGTAGCGGCGTGATTAAATATCTACAAGAAAATTATAAAGACATTACTTAAGCTTTATATACAGCACAGATGCAAGAGGCTTAGACGCCACATCCTGGAAACCAAAAGAAAGTGCCCTCTTTGCAGCAGCCTAAAGAGAGACCTTTTTATAATAAATCTTTTGGAAAAACAACTTGCATTAATGCTCAGACAGAGTAATAGTCCATAAAACATCATGAACAACCAAGGTCATGAGGCATCTCAGAAAGAAAGAGAAAAATCTCCAGAAAATAAGCTTACAGACATAGAAATATGCGACTTAAATGACAGAGAATTCAGGATGGTACTTCTGAAAAAAATCAATGAGATCCAAAACAACTCAAATCAACAATTTCAGAATTGAAAAAACAACTTGATGAGCAGAGCAAGGAGACTGAAACCCTCAAAAGGAACCAAATAGAACTTCTGGAGATGAACAACACTTACAAGAGATTAAAAAATGAAATAGCAAGCTTGGGAAATAGAGTCGACCAAATGGAGGAAAGGATAAGTGATATCAAAGACAGAAATCTAGAAATAAATCAGAAGGAAGAAGAGAGAACGAAGAATGAAAAATAATGAAAGAGAAATACAAGAACTAGCTGAACCATCAGAGAAGGAACATAAGAATAATGGGCATTATTGAAGGCGAGGAAAAGGAGCAGGGACTAGAAAGCATTTCAGACAAATAGTGGATGAGGAATTTCCCAAATCTAAGGAATGAGCTGGAAGTTGGAATTCAAGAAGTCAACAGAACACCCAATTATCTCACCCCAAAAGCCTTCACCAAGACACACTGTACTGAAGTTATCAAAAATTAATGACAAAAAAAGAATTCTCAGGGTAGCCAGGGAAAAGAAGATGGTAACTTATAAAGGAAAACCATTAGATTATTTTGGGACGTCTCAGCGCAAACCTTACAAGCCAGAAAGGAATGGAATAAATATTTACACTATTAAGTGAAAGGAACACCAGCCTAGAATAATGTATCCAGCTAAGCACTCCTTTAGATATGAAGGAGAAATTAAGACCTTTCCAGACATACAAAAATTGAGGGAATTCTCCACTATGAGGCCTGTACGACAGGCAATATGAAAGGGGTCAACTCACCTAAAACAAAATAACAAAACAAAACAAAACAATACATAATTAGGAGTAAAGTGACTATCAGGCAAATAGAAGCATATGAGTGCAATTCTTACTAAGAACAGGGCATTATAAGCTTAAATAATAAGAAGAGAATTGCTATAGCAACATAGTAATGAACGTTCACAAGCATACATAGGGACAAATTAAAGATAATTGATGACTGAAAAGAGGAGATTCAAAGATCCAAATTCCAAAGAGGAAAAGAGATAAGGTATACGCAGAAGAAATTGAATGACTGTATATATATATATAATATCCTTTTCATATTTGTAATGGTAACCATATACATAGTGTCAGAACTGAGGTATATATCATGAAACAAGAAGAACCAACTAGCCAAACCCACAAAAGCCAAACAAAATAAGAAAACAGAAACACAGAGACAAGGAAGCATGGAAACACCAAGCTACCAGAAATCAAAAGATAAAATGGCTATAAGGAGACTCATATTTCAATAATCACACCGAAGTGTAATGGACTACACTCACCAATAAAAGGCACAGAGTTGCACGATTGGCTCAAAATACAAAACTCAACCATATGTTGTCTCCAGGAGACCACATCTCAGCTCCAAAGCAAATATAGACTCAAAGTGAAAGGGTGGAAAATGATACTTAAGCAAATGGTATTCAGAGAAAATTGTGGTGTAGCAGTACTAATATCGAACGAAATAGACTTCAAAATAAAAAGGTAAAGAAAGATACTAGGGACACTTCATAATGATAAAGGGAATTATGCACTAAGAAGACATAACATTTTAATATCTCTGCTCCCAATCGCAGAGGCCTGAAATACGTAAAGCAATTACTAACAGACCTAAAGAGAGAAAGAAACCAATACACTATCGCATTAAGGACCTAAATACCCATGTTGGATATTGACAGATCATTCAAACAGAAAATCAATATGGAAATAACATCCTTATATGACACATCAGACCAACTGGACATAACTGATATATACAGAGCCTTCCATCCCAAAACAGCTGCTTATACATTCTGCTCTAGTGTACATGGAACATTATCAGGAATCGACCCAGACTGGGATACAGAGATAGCCTCAACATAATATAAGAGGGTTGAAATCATACCAACCATACTCTCTGATTATAATGATTTGAATCAACTGCAAAAAGAAATCAGGAAGAACCCAAATATCATGGAGATTAAATAAAATGCCACTGAAGAATAACTGGGCAGAGAGAAGTAAACAGAGATCAAGAGATACATAGAAAGAAAATGATAATGATAGTACAACAATCAAAAATTTGAGACATGGCAAAAAAGGTCATAAGAGGAAAGTTCATTCATTACAGGCCTATCTCCAAAAACAAGAATGAGCCCAAATAAGCAACCTAATGCTTTATCATTAAAACTAGAAAGGGAAGAAAAATGAAGCCTAAAGTCAGCAGAAGGAAAGAAATAATCAAAATTAGAGCAGAAATAAATGAAATTGAAAACAAACAAAAAAAAATAAAAAATAAATGCAACAAAGAGCTGGTTCTTTGAGAAGGTTAATAAAATTGACAAACCCTGGCTAGACTCACTAAAGAAAAAAGAGAAAGGACACAAATAAAAATCAGGATGAAAGAGGGGAAATTACAACTGACATTGCAGAAATACAAAGGATCATACAAGAATACTATGAAAAAGATATAACACCAAATTTAATAACTAGAAGAAATATGTACTTAGAAAAATACAACTTCCTAGACTGAATCAAAAGAACTGGAAAATCTAAATAGACCGATCAGCAGTATGGAAATTGAAACAATCATCAAAAACCTACCAAAAAGTAAAAGTCCAGGACCAGATGGCTTCACCAGTGAATTCTACCAAACATTCAAAGATTTAATACCTATTCTCCTCAAACTCTTCCAAAAAATTGAAGAGAGGCAATACTTCCCAACTCATTTTATGAGGCCAATATTACTCTGATACCAAAACCTGGTAAAGATAACACAAAAAAAAGAAAACTACAGACCAATATCTCTCATGAACACAGATGCAAATCCTAAATAAGATACTAGCAACCAAATACAGCAACATATTAAAAGATTATAAACCACGATCAAGTGGGCTTCATCCCAGGGCACAGGGATGGTTCAACATATGCAAATCATTAATGTGATACACCACATAAACAAATTAAAAAAAGAAAATCATATGATCATATCAATAGATGCAGAAAAAGCCTTCGACAAGATATAGCATCCATTTATGATCAAAACACTTAACAAAATTGGTATAGAAGGAAAGTACCTTACATAATAAAGGCCATATATGACAAACCCTCAGCCAACATTATACTTAATGGTGAAAAACTAAATTCCTTTAAGATCAACAAGGCAAGGCTGTCCACTATCACTGTTATTCAATATAACATTGGAGGTCCTAGTGAGTGCAGGCAAGAGAAAGATAAAAAAGTCATCCAAATAGGAAATAAAAAAGTCAAACTGTCACTTTTGTGGATACATGACTTTCTATATAGAAAACCCTAAAGACTCCACAAGAAGACTACTAGAAACAATAAGCAAATATAATAAAGTCTCTGGATACAAAATCAACATGCAAAATCCATAGCGTTCCTATACTCTAATAATGAAGCATCAGAAAAAGAAGTAAAAAATAATTCCTTTTGCAATTGCAACAAAAAGAATAAAATACCTAGGAATAAATTTAACATAACAAATGAAAGACCTATAAATGAAAACTACAAGACCCTATTAAAATAAATCAAAGAAGATACAAAGAAATGGAAAGATATTCTGTGTTCTTGGATTGGAAGAATCAGCATAGTTAGTAAATGACTGTATTACCTAATACATTATAACAGATTTTATGTAATCCCCACCAAAAATCCCATCGGATTTTTTTAAAAGAAATAGATACAAAAAATCATGAGATTACTTATGGAAACAACAAAAGACTCCGAATTGCAAAGCCATCTTGAGAGAAAAGAACGAGGCTGGAGCCATCACTCTGCCTGACTTCAAATTATACTACAAAGCCACAGTAATCAAAACAGCTTGTTATTGGCAGCTAAAAACACTGGACCAGTGAGCAGTGGATCCAGAGTCCAGAAGTAAACCCATATTTATATGGGCAAATAATTTTCGACTAAAAAGCCAAAAACATACGTGGAGAAAAGAAAGCTTCTCCAATAAATGGTGTTGGGAAAACTGGAAGGCCACCTTCAAAAGAATGAAACTAGACTGTTGTCTATCACCACACACCAAAATTAACTCAAAATGGGATTAAGGACATGAAACAAGAACTGAAACAATAAAATGCATAGAAGAAAACATGGGAAAGAAACCAAGGACCTTGGACTCAAAGAGGAATTTATGAATTTGTCCTCAAAAACAAGGGAAGTAAAAGCAAAATAAATGAATGGGACTACATCAAACTAAAAAGCTTCTGCTCAGCGAAAGAAAACATCAACAAGGTAAAGGGACAACCATCTCAATGGGAAAATATATTTTGCAAGTTACACTTCCGATAATGGGCCTAATATCTGAAGTATACAAAGAACTCATATGACTCAATAAGAACAAAAATAAATGATCCAGTCGTAAAATGGGCAGAGGACCTGGACAGACACTTTCCCTAGAGGACATACAAATGGCCAACAAATATTTGAAAAGATGCTCAACCTTCGATAGCTATTAGGGAAATTCAAATCAAAACCACAAATCAGATACTATCTCACACCTGTTAGAATAGCTATAATCAACAGAACAGTAATAACAAAATGTTGGAAGAGGATGTGGAGAAAAAGAACCCTCATACGCTGCTGTTGGGACTGCAAATTGGTACATGCCATTATGGAAAACAATATAGAGTTTTCTCAAAAACTAAGATTGATCCATCATATGGTCCAGCAGTCCTTCTACTTGGTATTTACCCCAGGACAAGTAATAACAAATTTTGGAGAGGATGCAGAGAAAAAGAAACCCTCATACATTACTGGTAATACAGTCTGTATGGAAAACAGTATGGAAATTCCTCAAAACGCTAAGAATTGATCTACCATATGATCTGGCAATTCCTCTATTGGTATTTGCCCCAAAGATTGAAAACCCATATTCGAAAAGATATTTGCACACTGATATTCATAGGAGCACTATTCACAATGGCCAGGACATGGAAACAACTGAAAGTGTCCTACAATAGACGATTGGCAAAAGAAGCTGTGCTACATATAATATACAATGGAATCTTACTCAGCCATAAGAAGAGATGAATACTGCCATTTGCAACAACCTGGATGGACCTCGATATAATCATGTTAAGCCGAAATAAACCAGACAGAAAAAAGCTGAAAATTACATAATATCACTTATATGTGAGATGGAAACCTAAAGCAACTAATAAACAGGATAAACGGAAGCTCAGGGACATGGACAATGGACTAGTGGTTACCAGAGGGTAGTGGGTGTGGGAGGAGGGGAGAGGTAGATGGGGTAAAGGGGGTCAAATAGGGGGTGAGGGGAGGGTGAAGTGGGTAAACGAGGATCAAATCTATGGTAGCTGAAGGAAACTGGACTTTAGGTGGTAATCACACAATAGAATATATAGGTGTCAACTTATAATGTACACCTGAACAATAATATAATTGTGTTAACAATGTTACCCTAGTAAAACTTAATAAAAATAATAATAATTTTATCTGCAAAAAAATAAAATAAATTAGATGAAGAAAAAAAATATATATGAAACCATTTCTAAGTATTTTTATATCAGCCTGCAAATTTTGACTTTCTGTAGTTTATTTATAAAAGAAACTTTCTGTGGACTTTAATGAACTTTTATCAATATAGTAGTATGTATATAAAACACAGTTTTAAAAATTTATGTTACTGAGCTGAATAGAGCTAACGGTTGTTAAATATAGTGTATTTCATCTTTCATGCAATATAGAACTTGCATCAGGGCATCTAGAAGGCAGTTTTTAGTCCATATGAATTTTTTTCTGAATTAGTACTAACAGTAGCCAAAAATTGCCACCTCATGGAAACCATGAAGTTAAGAGTGCCTTCATTTTTTTTAAAGATTTTAATTAAAAATAGTTAACATACAATATCGTATTAGTTTCAGGTATACACCATACTTATTCACATTTATACAACAAAAGAAGTTATGACCATGATAAGTCCAGCAACCATCTGACAGCATACAACACTTTGCATTAACTATATTCCCTATGTTGTACACCACACCCCCATCACTTATTTCTTTTAAACTGGGCAGTTTCAACCTTTCTTCATCTTCAACTTTTTGATTTTTTGGTTGACATCCAATATTATTTTATATTAGTTTCAGCTGTACAGTAAAGTGGTTAGACATTTAATATACTTTATGAGAAATATCCTCCCCGATTAATTTAGTAACTACCTGGCACACTATATATAGTTAGTTATCATATTATTGACTATATTCCCTATGCTGTACTTCACATCTCCAGGACTGTTTTGTAACTACCAATTCATACTTCTTAATCCTTCACCTTTTCCACTGAGTCCTCCAAGCCCCTCCCATTTGGCCATGAACCGGTTGTTCTCTGTATCTATGAATCTATTTTAATTTTAATTTTTGTTCTTTAGATTCTTAACATATAGGTAGAATCGCACGATATTTTGTCTTTCTCTGTCTGACTTATTTCACTTAGCATAATACCCTCTAGTTCCTTTTCATGTGCTTGCAAATGGTAAGATTTCATTATTTTTTTTCCTGTCCAGTAATATTCCATTGTGTATTTGTACACTTCTTCTTTGTCCGATTGTCCATTGGTGGGCGCTTAAGTTGCTTTCCATATCTTGGCTGCTGTAAATAGCGCTACAGTGAACATAGGGGGTGCATATATCTTTTTGAATTTTGGTTTTCTTCAGATAAGTACCCAGAAGTGGAATTGCTAGGTCATAAGGGAGTTCTGTTTTTAATTTTTTGAGGAACCTTCAACTGTTTTCCATAGTGACTGCACCAATCTCCATCCACCAAAGTGCACGGGGTTCCCTTTTCTCCACATCCTCGCTAACACCTGTTATTGTTGATTCATTGATGATAGCAATCTGACAGGTGTGAGGTGATATCTCATTGTAGTTTCTCTGACGATTAGCAATGGTTAAGCATTTTTCATGTCTACTGGCCATCTGTATGTCCTCTTTGGAGAAATGTTTACTCAGGTCCTATGCCCATTTCTTAGTTGGATTGTTAGTTTTTTTGCTGTTGAGTTTGTGAGTTCTTTATAAATTCTGGATATTAACCCCTTATTGGATATATATTGGCAAATATCTTCTCATTAGTGGATTGGTCCTTTTAATTTTGATGTTTTCTTTTTCCTTTTGATGTTTTTCTTTGCTGTGCAAAAACTTTTTAATTTGATGTAGTCCCATTTGCTTATTTTATTTTGTTTCCCTTGCCCAAGAAGATTATCAGAAAAAAATATTACTAAGAGCAAATGTCAGAGTTTACTACCTATGTTTTCTTCTAGAATTTTAATGGTTTCAGGTTTTACATTAAAGTCTTTAATCCATTTTGAGTTTATTTTTTGTATATGGTGTAAGAGCTTTTATTTTATTAGTAGCTGTTAATCATACAGAGTTGTTCAGGGCCATATCAACTGCTCCTGTGGTTCAGTCACTTCATCTAACCACGTGACTTCAGCAACTACTCAAGTTAGTGAGCTACCTTGGATCAGAGCTTTGTCTGTTAATCAAAGGGCACCAAGTACTGGCACATAGCAGGAACTAAACAGCTATTTTTGAATAAATGAAGAAATAAGCAAGTGATTGAATAATCACTGAAGACTCATTTGTATACTTTGCTTGTGGTCCAGTTTGTCCAAATATTCACAAGAAAGCAGATTTTAACTGCCTCTTGCAGTAAAGTAATAAAGATACTTTTAAAAAACTTACACAAGGTATATATAGTTCATCATTGAAGATTCAAACATTCTAGAAGTATACAGAACAGAGGTCCTTATTACTCTCCCTCTCACCACCTGAATCTCAGCCCCTTCCATAGAAGTAACCGCTGTTATCATTTCAGTGGGCATAATTCCCATCTACTTTCCATGTAATATGTGTGTTCATATGTGCATATGCATTTTTTTCGCTAAGTGGAATTACAGTATGCTTATTGTTTTGCAACTTGTTTTTTTCAGTTTAAGCAATATGTCATGAACATCTTTCCACGTCCAGTATATCTACTTCAGTATATCTACATTTTTTCATGACTACTTAGTGCTCCATAACATAGACATACATATTTCATATAACTAGTCCTTGGTAGGTATTTCAGTGGTCTATAGTTGTCTCTAATAGAAACATTGCTGTAATAAATACCTTGATAAATGTGTGTGTGTGTGTGTGTATATATATATATATATATATATATATATATATATATATATATATATATATATAGAGAGAGAGAGAGAGAAGAGAGGAGAGAGAGAGCTCTATATAATAAATGATATATATTCAATAATATACATAAATTATATATAGCATATGCTTCTTTATTCCATAAGACTAGTCCTCCCTGCCCCGATTTCCTCCCTTTTCAGCAGTTTTCTGGTTACTCTTTCTTGCTTGTTTTTCCAATACAATCATTAGAAAGTTATCCTTAAGCTCTAAAGTAGGCAAGTTTTACAGGATTATGTTAAATCTATTAATTAGGAAGAAATTGATATATTTTGATGTCTTGTCTTCCTATCCAAAAATATGTCTATTTGTTATTGTCTGAAGTTTGTAAAAATATTTTATTTAAAAATTATTACAAAATTAATAAATACCTATAGAATAGAGAATATTAAGATAGATAATAAAGTAAAAATTTAAAAGCTTTCTGACCTCTTCTCCTGCCCCATTCTCACTGCCCTTTAGGTGACTACTGTTATCAGATCATGGTGTTAGTCTCCCACTTCTTAAAAAATAAGATTATGCTTTTCGTGTGATCTACAACTTGCTTTTCCACTTAAACTATTTTCCCGACATAAATTATGTGTCAGCAATACAGTGCTGACTCAATCTTTTTAAGTTGTTGCAGCACATTAACACTCTGTGGACATACCATATTTTTTAGCAACTGCAATGCCCTGTGATAGATATTTGGGTGTGTCCAAATTTTACTAATATAAACCATTTTATAATAAACATCCTTATAATATAGTGTTTACACATTATGTATATATATTTTGTAGAGATAAATTCTTAGCAATGGAATTACTCATGTCAAAAGGTATTTGGTGCAGAGAGAGGAAGTGGTGTCTAGGGCCAGGGTGTGGGCGGGGACCGGTGTGTCCTTGAGAGGGCAGCACTTGGTGGCTCAGCAGGTGGGTTCGGGCTTCTGGGGCCAGGCTGCTGCCATGATCCTGCTGGAGATGAACGCAGCATCATCCAGGAGACGCTCGCGCTCAAATTTGAGAAGAGGCCGCTGGAAACAAACCAGAAGCCGTAGAAGTGACATTTGCAGATTTGATGGGGTCCTCTATCATATTTCAAATCCTAATAGAGACAAAAAGTGATGGTCAGTATTTTCTTTGAAATTCTACGAAGAACTTCAAGCACATGGTGCTGATAAGTTATGGGAGTTTTTTTGGTAAATCTGGAATCAGGATACGATGTCTCTTTGCTATACGACCTTGAAAATCTGCCTGCATCCTAGGATTCATTGTGCATCAGGCTGGCACATTGAATGGAATAGTTTTGCCTGTCTTTGAGAAATACTTCCAACTCCAAGAAGAAGGAAAGGAAGAACAGTGCGTTATCCATTATAGGGATGATAAGACTATGTATGCTGATTCTAAAAAGGTCAGAGTCACAGTAGTCTTCAGCAGTGTGTTTAAGAAGATGACATGTGGTCATTGGAAAGGTGTTCATAGTAGCAGTTCAAGAAGGATGCAGAGCCAGCCCCACTGCCCACAGGTCTCTTTAGCCACAGGGAATATCCTTTGTAGCTGAAAGACACCAATGCTGCTGTGGGTGACAACATTGGCTATATTACTTCATGCTGTTCCTTCACCACACAATGCCAGTGCTGGAGAAAACACCATCAACCTGATCACATGTTCTGGGACTACCTGCAACTACCACACCAAATGCTCTAAGGCCTATATTACACATGTATGCAGGTAAAAACATCCAACTTCCTCAAGGTGCTGAACCGTGGCACACTAGATGCTGAGAAAGAAATGAAAACAATCAGGTGGAAGACGTTTTCATCCCGCTAACTACTGGGAACAAGAAGAGGAAGCGGCTGGCAACTGAAGGCTGGAACATATACTACTGGATAATCGTAGAGCTTTTAGTATTGCACCTCATCAGGTTTTAGGGATTCTCCATTTTGGTTCCATTTTGTACACGGTTTCGAAAATATGTAGAAACGAGCTGTGCTTGCATGGGCGTCATAGTTCCCAGGTATTAAACAAATTCCACTTGAACACTTAAATTCTTTTTTCTTTATCTTCCCTCCCTCACTCCCCTTCCTTCTACCCGTCTTTCAATCTGTTTTCGCTTTACAATATGTCACTGGTAGTGAGTTGCAGGATAATGTAATCTTATTTTGTTTTCTCCTAAATATTTGAGTTCAAAACTTCTGTATCTAAAGAAATATGGTTGGGGTCATTAATAAAGAAAATATTTCTTCTATAAAAAAAGTTATTGTGCATTTTAAATTTCAATTAAATATTGCCAAATTGCATGCTCAAAAGTTTTTACTAATGGTAAAAAGCATGCACATTTTTTCAAAACCTTGTTAACACTGGAGTTATTAATCTTTTTTAATATTTGCTGATCTATAGTTTTCATCTATTTCTGAATTAATGTTTAGGTTGAGCATCTTTTCATATATTTGTTGGCCATTCGTAATTTGTGTTCTGTGATTTACCAATTTGGTGTCCTTTACCAATTTGTCTATTTTTGTTTTGTCTTTTCTTATTGACTTATAACAGTACTTTGTATATTACTAATATTAGTCATTTGCTTTTCATTTTGTTGCAATATATTTCCTGAATTTTATGCCTTTTGGTTTCCTAATGATGTGCTTTGGCTATTTACATGCCTTAAAATTGTTTGTAGCCAGATGTTTAAATCTTTTTCCTCTTTGTTTTTTCTGAATTCCACAATTACTGAATATTCTCTCATAATTTATTTTATCTCCCTGTGTTGCTTTATTTTAAATTTAATCTTAACTCCATTTAAAAATATTTTTGTGTAGGAGATGAGACAGGGATCCAACTTCAATATGTTTTTCCTCTATGATGATGAGTTAAGGATCTTTAGCTGTGAGTAAAGGAGCTAACTCAAACTAGCTTGATGGAGGATAGGGGTCGGGGAAGGAATTTATTATGAGGACATGAACTATTTCCTTGAAACCCTAGATCTGGGATAATTTAATCTAAAGGGCTGAAATCTGGGAAGAGAAAGGTGTCCAGAATATAAAGAGTAATTTTTTTCTATTTCTCATCTCCTGCTGCTCTCAGCTTTCTCTGCTACTTGGTCCTGTTAGTGGAGGCTGACTGGCATACAAAGCTAACAACTAAGGTTTTAGGTCTCCTATTTTCAAGATGCCAACCCTTCAGACTGGAAGAGACTCTGAATTAGTCTAGCTTGGGTCATGGGGTTAACCTCTGATCCAATCAGTCTACAGCTAGGGGACATGGGTCACCTCACATAAACATGGTTCTTGTGAACTCAATCCTGAAACCTCAATGGATTGGAATGGAAAAAATAGAGAGGGGGAAGTTCTTTAGGAGGAATCATTGTAAACGCTGGGCAGACACATCTACTATACTATTTTCTATTTGTCCTAGTGCCATATTTGAACAGTGTAACCTTATACTCACAAGTGGTCCTTTTTTACTCTCCTGAATGACTTTTGCACTGCATTCACAGTGACAGGTGAACAAGGCTCAATTGCTAAAGGACACTCACAGGATCCAAATGACAATGCTCCGAAATGTAGAGGTTATTACAGGAAAAGGATACAGCAAGGGGTCCCATTGTCCTACTATTCTCTAAGGGCTGTGGCAAGGACACTTTATCACTCAGACAGGGACGACTTACATGTGCATGGAATACTCAGAACCAGCGAGTCTAAAATGCAGTCTGGTTGGAGTACTTTATATTTTTTTTCCAGTCACCCAGAATTTCCAGGCTCAACAGTAGAGCTCTGGGGTGGAGGGGCAGATGTCACATTAAAACCAGGTGCAAAACATCAAGCTCACTGTTATCAATACATAAGTACAAAACCACCTTGCATCTCCTCAAAACTATGGTAACTAAGCAACACCATTAACTAGTATGTTTCTTGCCTTCATGAGGGGTCAGTGCCCTGTGGGAACTTAATAAAACAGCTCAGGCTAATTCTAGACACTATGGAACTAACCTCACAGTATACAACTTTTTCCTCTCTTCTCAAAGTCTCTGTACCCCTCTCCCCATCTTTACTCTCAGCTGCTAACCTTGCTTCCTATTTTACTGAGGAAATAGGAGCAAAAGAGAACTTGTGCAAGCTTTCATCTTCACAACCTACACTCTTACCAGCAATAGTGCCTCTACTTATTGCTGGCCCTCCTGTTGCTATAAACAATTTTCTATGATTTATGCATGGCCTATCTCTCTCAGTGGTGCGCTAGACTTCATCCCTTTCTCCTACTCAAGGACCTCACTTCAGCAGTTTTTCTTTCTCTCCATTACATCATTCCTATCAACATACACAGATGTTATTTCTGCTCCCTATCTTAAGACTTTCTCTTGAACTCACTTCCTCTTCTAGTTACTATATTTTCTCTTCTCTTGCTCCCCTCTAAAACGAAGTTTCTAGAAAAGTTGGCCTGTTCTTGCTGTCTCTAATTACTGTCCTTACCATTCTTTCTGGAACCCACACCAGCATTCTTTCATTATTACTACTCTGGCTAAAACTGCACACAACAGCCTCCCCTACAACAACAATCTGACCCAATCTGTCCGATAGTGCCATGTTGAGAAACCCTGCTGTATCTGGTCTACTCTTTTCCAGATAGCTACATGGATGACTCATGCTTTTACCTCCTGGTCTTTGCTGAAATGTCACCTTCTCAAGAGATGACAGCTCTATTTAAAATTGCAGTCTTTCCAACCTCCATCTCTCTTTTCTTGCTTTGAGTTTTCTCAAAAGTGCTGATCACTGACTGATGTACTAATATTTTATTTATTGTTTATTTCCTCCATGAGAATTTAAACTCCACTTAGGGCAAACATTTTTGAGTGTTGCATGTCTACATCAGATGTGATGCAATAAATATTTGTTAAGTGAATGAATCAATGCCAACTTATCATATAGGATTATCCTCTCCCATATAGATGAATCTGTTTATATATCCATTGTGATCCATTAAACACACTTTATCACACTCTTAATTCCTGTGGCTTTAAAATACACTTTTCTATCTGGTAAGATTAATTTCCACTTATTACTGTTTGTTTTCCAGATTTTAATGTATTTTTATAGTTTTGTTAGGTTCCCCATCTCTCCCTTCAGAGAATTTCTTTCTAGAATTTTGTTTTGGTGTGTGTTATGTTTTTCAGATTAATGTATGGAGAACTACCATTGTTATAATGTTGAATCTTCCTGTTGAAGAATAAAATGTCTCCATTTATTGATGTCTTATTTTATGTCCCACAAGAGTTTTTTTATAGTTTTCTTTATAGAGGTCCTCCTAAACGTTTCTTGTTTATTCCTGGTCTTTTATGGTTTTATTACTATTATGTGGGATAATCCTCATAACTAGCCAATTCAGATAAGTATGAGGAAAAAAAAATTAAATAGACAATGTTCTTTTTCCTGGCATTGCTTCCTACAGGAATGCCTGAAGTAGCCGTTTCTACATTATGATATTTTAACAATTTCACAGTTTCTTGTGATCTGAAAGATTTCATAAACTTTTTTTTTTTTTGCAGTAATTGAAGCCTGGATGCTCTATTTAGTTTTCCTTACTTCGGACACTTATTGAATTTAAAATTTACCTCTAAAAACCTAGACTATTTTGGGGAAGAAACAAGATTGAGAATTCTTTATTCTGTGGGTAGTTGACAGCATTTGTTGATCATTAAGGAAATTACTTTAACAAATCATTTCATGCTGAACTTCTTTCGTGTTGGCTTTTAGGTTTGAAGAAAGTTCACCTTGCAGTATTCAAACACTGTAGAAGCCACTTCATTTAATGGACCTGTAGTGGTTTCTAACCAATGCAAGACAAAAACATTTACCTTAAGAGCTTTCAAAAAACTTCACAATTAAAAAATTTCTGGAAAGGAATTACTTTTTCCAAGTCTGCTTTATAAATAGAATGAATTAAAATTCATTCAAAGCTAGAAAACTGTGTTACTACCATTTTATGTAATTTGTATGCTGAAAATGTTATATTTCACAAAAGGGCTTAAAAAGCCCATAATAGGCTGTCTTACTCATATTTATTCTCTTGTTAGTTAGAGAAAGCACATGGTCCCATTAGCCCCTGGGCATTGTGAGTAAATACACAGATGCATTCACTAAATATGTAGAAGTCTCATTTAGGCAGTCATTTTTGTCAGTAATATAAAGAGAAATGTCTTGATTAAAGTTGGGGGTGGGGAGTGGCAATTTTGTCCCAATTGCAGTTGCCTGATTAGCTATGAAAAGAGAACGTGTTTTCTCTAAGCTTTGGGTTAATAATCTTAAAATATATTTCTGTAGCTCTAGTTAAAAAACAATCAGATGTGACATTGAAGGCAGAAACCATTAAAGAAAACAATGAAAGCTTAGACCAACTTAAATAAAACAACCAAACTCTATGAAGACACCACAATTATGTTGCAAGTCAAACAACATTTTTGGAAAACATATTTGCAACATATATACAAGTTTCTAACTAATTGATTAAAATTAAAAAGACACATGGTCAAATAGAAAAATTGGCAAAGGCCTTAGTTGTAATACAAAAGAAGACATACAAATGGAATTAAACATGAAAAGCTGTTCTGTTTCACTGGTGATCAGAGACATGCAAATTAAAATAATATTGCTATTTTAGAACCTTATCAGGGTAACAAAGATGAAAAATTATTAGTGTCCAGTGCTTAAAAACATGGGAGGGTAAGGGAAATTCTCATATATTACTGATGAGAAAGTGAGGTGAGAACAATTTGGCAATAAGTGTCAAAACTGAAAATGTGTATTACTCTTCATTTAGCAATTTTCAGAATTCAGAAATCTGTCTTAGAGGCATATTTTGCATATGCACAAAAATGTATGTTTAAAGATATTCATTACAGTGTTACTTATAATTGCCAAGATTAACAGCCTAAATGTTCATCAAAAGGGAACTGGATAAATACATTATAGTAATACACTAAACAACTTTTAAAAAATAATGAAGTAGATCTACATGTGCTGATAGAGAACAATCCCAAGAGCTTTTACTGAGAAAAGCAGATTCCAAGGACCAAGTAAGGTCACTGTCTCTAGTTCTAACTCTCCTTCTATTCTCTCTGACTCACTCCAAGCAACTCTTGCAAGTTCTCTGTTACCATTGACTTTGGTGATGCTAATGTTCAATATCAGGTCTAATGTGCAATTCTCAGTCCTCACTTACTTGAAATAGTTGATCAGTTCCTTCCTCTTTGAAACAATTTTCCCACTTGGCTTGCAGGACCCCACACTCTCCTGGTTTCTTTTGGTCCCACTGGCTTCTTTCTCCATCTCCTTTATTCATCCTTCTTCCATTCCCCAGCTTCCTCAATAATAGAGTTTCAAGGGCTCCATCCCAGCCCATCTCTTCTCTCTTCTCACTCCATATCCACCTCATGGCTTCAAATACATTCCATGTGCTGTTGTCTCCTTAATTTACTTCTTCAGCCAACCCTCTCTGTGTGAACTCCACACTCATATATCCAACTGCCTACCAGACATTTGCTCTTAGCTGTCTAGTAGACACCTTAAACCTCTTCTGTCCCAAACCAATCTCTCCAATTCTCACCCCGAAAGCTTCTCTTCCCTTAATCTTCTATATCTCAGTAAATGGCCACTTCACTCCAATTGCTCAGGGACAAAAACCTGGGCATCATCCTTGACTCCTCTCTCTCTCATACTCTATGTTCTAAATATCAATTTTCTGTGAAGCCAATGAAGCTTAAGCGTCAGAGCCTGTAACTTGCAGCAGCTTCTTACAAAAGCCCTAACAGTGGGATGACATGGTTACATTGCTTTTGTAAAGTTGCAAAAGTAAAATATTTTAATCACGATCAGTTAAGATAGCTCTCTTGCCACTCACCAGCTATTCCTCTGTCACTTTTCCCCTTAAGGCGGGGTTTAGCAAAGTGTCTGTAGACATTTGGGGAAAGTCGAATTGGGTTTATATTTATTTTGGGTGTGATAAGATATATTTACATGCTTGCAGTCATTTCTTCTGTGTCATTGCTAGCCATCCAGGCATAGAATGGCTTCTAGGAACACTTTCCCCTCATACTATGCTAACTAATGGTGTAGGGCCAAAGATCATATCTTGGTACTAATGTGTCCTACAGTACTCAGCATTGGAAGAATGTGTAGTTGAGGAGAAATAAAATTTGGAATGTACAGAGCTAGAAATTAGCCTGTTGAAAATTTTTCCATTCACTGGACATGTAAACTACACATGGAGGGTTCAGTACTGCCTAGTCAGAATCAGAATTTTCTTCTGTGACTAAAACACTCACTAATGCAATATACACACTGTAATGCACCATCCATTTTTTTTACCTGTGGTAAAAACACTTAACATGCGATCTACCTATTAACAAAATTTTTAAGTGTACAGTATGTTATTATTGACTATGGGTACTATGTTTTATGCAGACCTGTAGAATTTATCCAATTTACATAACTGAAACTTTATACCCATGGAACAGCAACTTCCCATTATCCACCTCCCCCCAGCTCCTGTCAACAGGCTCCTAACAATTTCACAGTTTCTTGTGATCTGAAAGATTTTGTGAACTTTCTTTGTGTGTATGTGCAGCAATTGAAGCCTGTTGACAACATTTTTTTGTTTCCTCCATTCTATCTTTTGCTTCTGAGTTTGACTGTTTTTAGATACTATATACGTGGAATTACGCAATATTAGTCTTATTTGACTTACCACAGTTTCCTCAAGGTTCATTCCTGTTGAAGCATGGAAAAGATTTCTTTCTTTTTTAAAGCTGAATAACATTCCATGGTATGTATATACCACATTTTGTTTATCCATTCATCTGTCAATAGACAGGTTTTTCCCTATAACTTGGGATGTTGTGAATAGTGCTGCAGTGAACATGGGATTGCAGATACCTCTTTGGAGTCCTGATTTCAACTCCTTTGACTGTATTTCCAAAAGTGGGATTGCTGGATTATATGGAGGTCTATTTTGAATTCTTCGAGAAACTCTGTACTGTTTTTCATACTGGATACAGTACGTTTTTATGGGAATTTTTGCAAAATAGAATTTATTGGAAATCCTGTTTGCAGAGAACAAGCCTTTGCAGTACTACAAATTGTGATTTGTCTAGGTATGAATTTTACCGTGTTTTATACATCTTAATATATTGATCATGTTTTAGTGTATCTCACTCATCTTGTTCTGATGAAGCTTGGCAGTTTCAGATGAAATGGCACATCAAAGTGTCACAGACACAGTGAACTAGCCTGAAAAAACAAGTGTCCCAGTCACAAAAAGCCCAAACATAATTAATCATAACTCAATATGGAATATTAAGAGTGATTTGATTATACATTATATATCAATATAATGCAGTGTCAATTTTACATGCATTTAAATTGCTCATTTAAATATCTTTTTTCAGATCAATTTTGTATTTGATTTTTGAAAATTTGATGAACAAGAATTTAAATATGATAAGAAGGAAGCTAAATATGTAAACTGAAACACACATTAGCCTGTCAAAACCTGTCTTAATATTGTTACAATAGCAATTAAAAACTGTATCAAAGATAAAATGAAATAAAAGTATTAATAATATAAGTACAAATTTGATCAACTATGCTAGAGGAATTATCTTCTATTCTTTCATAAGAAAATATAAAGTCATCATATAGTCAGATGAATAAATAATATACAACACCAGGCAAAATGGCATAGATGATAGTGGCTTGTTCATATGCTCTGCAACCACATCAAAGTTGTGACGGAAATTATGGAGAAAAATAGCAAACCAAGTCACCTGGGTTCTAGATGAACAGAAGCACTACAATTTGGGAGGAAAATAAGAAATCACCCTGCAATGGTTGTAGATAGGAGGGACCGAAGACATGACGTGCCCTGTTCCGAACAGTTGAGTGGGACAGAGGCTACAGCAGCTGCAGATGCTCCTCTTAAAGGGGCTGGGTCCACAACTGGTCTTTTGCAGTGATGGACTCATTGCTCTGAACATCAGCACTGATCAGCTGCTCCACACAGGGCACCAGGAACTTACAGGGGGACACTGAATTGTTGTAGTGAGAAGCCGGATGTGAGGCTTTCTCCTAGGCAGAAGTGCTGATGGTATCCATTGTTTCCTCTGTTGAGCCCTCCCCACACCCATGTGAGGACTCAGCACCGCCACAGCTGAGATGTCATGTAACTGATAACAGAAGTCCCTTCGCCCAGAGGATTTCCCTAAAACTTTACCTCCCCAACTTGTGGCCCCACCAAAGCCACATACAGGTGTGTCCTTCATGCAACTTGCAGAGGCCAACTCCAGACTCAACTGTGCAGCAGGCCTCGGTTTTTGGCATGGTTTCTTGAGGCAACTGTAAGTACAACATCTGTGGATGCTTGCTGAATCTTAACAGATGGCCCCGGAGGGGCACAAGCTTGAGCTAGATTTGGCCTGCAGCTGGGCCCCTTTCAGGACTGCTGTCCACTAGACACCTACTAACACAAAATCCACAATAAAAGACTGGGAGACTTAGGAGCTTTGCTTAGTACGTAGAAATAGGCACAGAAAGGCAGCCAAAAATGATAAGACACAAGAACAGAAACCATATGAGAAGAACAGACCAGAGATCCAGGAATAATGGAGTCAAGCAATCTAACAGATGCAGAGTTCAAACACTGGTTATGAGATGCTCAATGAACTTACATGAAGTGTAGATGAACTCAGTGAGAAATTTAACAAAGAGATAAAAACATAAACATGGAAATGGAATTAAAATGGAAACCAGTCAAAATGAAAAATACATTATCTAAGATGAAGAGGATATTAGAAGGAATTAACAGAGTGGATAAAGAATAGGATTGAACCACCAATACAGAGGATGAGGAAGCCAAGAACACGCACGCAATCAGAATGGCAAGAAAACAGGAGCCAATAATATAATATAATTAAGGAGTTTTCTGGCAAAATTAAGTGTAAAAGCATCTGTGTAACAGGTATCTGAAGGAGGAGAGGGAGAACAAGAAGTTGAAAAACTATTTGAAGAAATAATGATAGAAAACTTCTCTAACCTGGTGAAGGAAATAGACATACAACCATAGGAAGCTCAGAGAGTCCCAGAAAGAGGAACCCAAAGAGGCCACACCAAGACACAAACATGATAAGTTGCCAAAGGTTAAATGCAAGAGAGAATCTTAAAAGCAACAAGAGAAAAACAGTTAGTAACCTGCAAGGGAGCACCCATAAGACTGACTGCTGGTTTCTCAAAAGCAATTGCAGGACAGAAGCGCTTAGCACAAAATATTCAAAGTGATGAAAACTCAGGATCTACAGTCAAGAATATTTATCCAACAAAGCTACCATTAGAGTCAGAGAACAGATAAAGAGCTTCCCAAACAAAAATAAGCTAAGGGAATTTATGAACACCATGCCTTTGTTTACAGAAATTTTTGGAGGACTTCTTTAAAAGAAAAAATATGTATCAAAATTATGAATAAAAAACAATAATAACTACATATTCTATCATGAGTACCTCAGATGAAAAAGAATTAAGTGCTCCAACGCGAAGGATAGGGTAGATGAATGGATAAGAAAGCAAGACCCCTGCATATGCTGCCTACAAGAGACTCACTTCAGATTAGAGATACACACAGACTAAAAGCAAGGGGATAGAAAAAAGATATTGCGCTTACAGGGATGGTTCAACAGATGTAAATCGATTCATGTGATAAACCATATAAACAAAATAAAAAGAAGAAACATATGAATCATATCAAAATAGATGAGAAAAGCCTTTGACAAGATACAGCATACATTTATGATCAAAATGGTTAACAAAATTGGTTTAGAAAGTAAAATACCTTAACATAATAAAGGCCATAAATGGCAAACCCTCAACCAATATTTGTACTTAATGGTGAAAAACTAAAAATCTTCCTTCTAAGATCACGAACAAGGCAAGGCTGTCCAATACTGCCACTGTTATTCAATATAATATTGGAGGTTCTAGGGAGTACAATCAGACCAAAAAAAATATATAAAAGACATCCAAATAGGAATGAAGAAGTCAAACTGTCACTATTTGCAGATACATGATTCTCTCTTTAGAAAACCCTAAAGACTCCACAAGAACACCACTAAAAACAATAAACAAATACAGTAAAGTCTCTGGATACAAAATCAATGTTCAAAAATCATAGTGTTCCTATACTCTAATAACAAAGCGTCAGAAAAAGAAGTAGAAGAAATAATAATTCCTTTTGCAATTGCAAAAAAATTACTAGGAATAAATTTAACATAACATGTGAAGGACCTATATAATGAAAACTATAATACTCTATTAAAATAAATCGAAGCAGATACAAAGAAATGGAAAGATATTCTGTTTCTTGGAGTGGGAGAATCAACATAGTTAAAATGACCATATTACCTAAAGCATTATACAGATTTAATGCAATCCCCATCAAAATCACATCAACCTTTTTTTTAAAGAACTAGAACAAAAAATCATCAGATATGTATGGAAGCACAAAAGACCCCAATTGCCAAAGCCATCCTGAGGAAAAAGAATGAGGCTGGAGGCATCATTCTGCCTGACTTCCAATTATACTACAAAGTGACAGTAATCAAAATGGCATGGTATTTGACAGCCAAATAGACACATGGACCAGTGAAACAGAATTAAAAGTCGAGAAGTATACCCATATTTATATGGGCAAATAATTTTCGACAATAAAAGCAAAAACATACAGTGGAGAAAGGAAAGCCTCTTCAATAAATGGTACTGGGAAAACTGGAAAGTGAACTGCAAAGAATGAAACTAGACTGTTGTCTCTCACCACAGACGCCAAAGTTAACTCAACAATGGATTAAGGACCTGAAATTATATCCTGAAACAATAAAATGCATAGAAGAAAACATAGGAACTAAACTCAAGACCTTGGACTTAAAGAGGATTTTATGAGTTTGACCTCAAAGGCAAGGGAAATAAAAGCTAAAATAAATGAATGGCTACATCAAACTAAAAACCTTCTGCTCAGCTAAAGAAACATCAACAAGGTAAAGCGACAACATCCGAATGGAAATATATTTGCAAGCAATGCCTCAATAAGGGCCTAAATCCAAATACACAAAGAACTCATACAACTCAATAACAACAAAAAACAAACGATCAATCAAAAAATGGCAGAGGACCGAACAGACACTTCTCCCTAGAGGACATACAAATGGCCAACAAACATATTGAAAAGATGCTCAACATTGCTAGCTATTAGGAAATGCAAATCAAAACCATAATGAGATACCATCTCACACTGTTAGAATAGCTATAATCAACAGGAACAAGTAATAACAAATGCTGGAGAGGATGTGGAGAAAAAGGAACCCTCATATAATGCTGTGGGATGCAAATTGGTACAGCCACTATGGAAAACAGTATGGAGTTCCTCAAAAAACTAAGAATTGATCTACCATATGAACCAGCAATCCCTCTACTGGGTATTTACCCAAAGACTTGAAAACCCATATCCAAAAAGATATTTGCACACCGATGTTCATAGCAGCACTATTCACAGTGGCCAGGATATGGAAGCAACCGAAATGTCCTAGGATAGATGATTGGCTAAAGAAGCTGTGGTACTATATACAATGGAGTATTACTCAGACATAATAAAATATGAAAAACTGTCATTTGCAACAACCTGGATGGACCACGAGATAATCATGCTAAATGAAATAAGCCAGACAGAAAAGTTGAAAATCACATGATATCACTTATATGTGGGATATTAAACCTAAAAGCAACAAATGAACAGGACAAACAAAAAGAGACTCATAGACATGGACTATAGACTAGTGTTTACCAGAGGGTAGGGAATGGGGGAGGAGGGAGTAGGTAGATGGTTAAAGGGCATCAAATATAGCGGGGTAGGGAGATGATGAAGTGGGTAAAACGGATCAAATATATGGTATCTGAAGGAAACTGGATCTTGAGTGGTAAACACAATAGAATATACAGATGTCAAATTACAATGTACTCCTGAAAATTATATAATTGTATTAATGAATGTTACCCCAATAAACTTAATTAAAAAAAGATATTGCCTTGATGGACTAGAGGGTATTGTGCTAGATGAAGTAAGTCAGATAAAGAAAGACAAATACCACAAGATTTCACGTACATGTGGAATCTGAAGAACAAAATAAGCAACAACAAAAACAAAATCAAATTCATAGATACAGAAGACCAATTGGCAGGGGGAAGGAGGGGGATGGACAGTGAGAAAAGGCTAAGGGTTTAAGAAATATAAATGGATTAGTTCTAAAGAATCATGGAGTATAAAGTGTAGCACAAGGAAAATAGTCCATGATGTTGTAATAAAATATGTAAGGAGGAAGAGGGTACTGGATTTAATGAGGTGTCCACATGAAACTCTAATCACTATGCTACAACTGAAACTAATATATTATTGTATGCCAACTATAATTGAAGAAAAACATTGAATTGTACAATGTAAATATAAGCAACTAATTATCTACTATATATTCAATAAAAAATAATATACAACCAACAAAAAGAAGAAAGGCCTTACAGGTATATCTGCAAGTTAATATTAGGTTATTTTTCTAAATTTTTGATCTTTGTAATAATCGTCAGCTTTTATAAATTTGTAATATATTGTGATTTTTCTCATATTGCATAATATTCTCTTTTGTACTGATTTGTATCCTTTTTTTCTTAACAGAGAACACCCCAAACTGTATAAGCTTCAGGCTACATAAAGCCTAGATCTACCCCTGCCCATTATCCAGTCGTTTAGCAAATGCTGTTGGCTCTATCTCCACATATGCATAGAGTCTGAGCATGTCTCACCATCTTCACTGTCAACATGCTGGCCTCAGCTACCATCATTTTCCACCTGGAAAATCGCGATAGCCTCCTGATTTTTCTTCCTGCTTCCTGCCTTGCCCTCATTCAGTCTAATCTCAACACAGTAGCCAGAGTGATCCTTTTAAACAGAAGTCACATTAGGTCCCTATTCAAAACTCTCCAATGATTTTCATCCTTACTCAGAGTAAAATCCAAATTGCTTTCTATGGACTTCAGAGACCTACATGATCCGTGCTCCTTTATACCTCTCTGACCTCCTTTCCTACTCCTGTCCCCTAATTACTCCATTTCAGTCACCCTGGCTTTTTTTGTTGTTCCTTGCACATGCCAAACCTACTTCTGCTTGGGATCTTGGCCTTGGAATTCCCTCTGCCTGGAACTCTTTTCTTTGGATATTTCCATGACTAGCCCCCCATTTCTTTCAGTTCTCTGTTTAGAAGTCACTATCAGTGAGGTCTTCCTTGTATAAAATTACAGTTTCCCCATCACTTACATTTCTCTCCTCTGTCTTATTTTTCTCTGTATGATTTATCACCATTGACATAATATACACTTCCCTGTCATTTGTTTATTTTCTTTCTCTCCATTAGAAGTAAGCTTCACAAGGGAAAGGATATTGTTTTTACTTACAAATGTATTCTCAGCATCTAGCATGTGTTTGACATATAGCAGGTATTCAATAAATATCTGTTAAATGAATAAATGTAAAATAAATCCTATATCCTATATCCTAACTTAAGGATCTTCCCATTCTTCTTTTTGTTTTAAAAATTGTTTATTTTTAAAATTGTGGCTAAAATAATAACACAACATTTACCATTTTAACCATTTTTATCATACAGTTGATTAACATTAAGTACATGCACTTTGCTATGCAACTATCTCTAACATCCATCCATAAAACATTTTTATCTTGCAAAACTGAAACTCTGTACCCTCTTTCTTCTTTATACTTAGGTTAATGCCTGAATTTCTTATAATAAACATTTATTGTTACGATATTAAAAAAGTTCATTTCCATTTTGGTAGCAGACTAATCGGAAAATTATATTCATTTTATAAAATATAATTGAGGAATAACTGGTTCCTATTCCTTGAAGACATTAAGTGTGAAGCTGTCCAGCTTCAAAAATGATTCATTAATGTGTTTCCTCTGTGAGCTTGAATATTCAGTACCAGCTGTTCTCCTCATTAATATTTGAATTTAATATTTACCTTAAGAAATCTGATATCAAAAGAATAGTAAATATTTAACTAACTTATGGTAATATTTTAATTTCACATTTTGTTCTTTACCTAGAGTTTAACTAACAATACTGTTGCAGTTGTGCAATGTCATTAATACAGTGAAGGGAGGAGGAAAGTGGCATGTATTGAGACCCTATTAAGTGCCAGGTGCATGGTAGATATGCAAAATGGCCTCTACCTCCTCAGACCCCGCTCGTTTGTCAAATGTGCTCTCTGCTAACTTTCACCATCTCCTTTTAATGGAAATGTTCTTGACAAGATTACCAATTACTTATCTGTCACTAAATTACAATAGATAATTTTCAGTCTTTGTTGCTTGACCTCCTATTTACAGTCAGCATAGATGATCACATTCTTTTTATCAAAACCCCATCTTCCTTTGGTTCACTATCAGAGCTTTCTGATTCTACTCCTAAATATTTGTATTATCATTCCACTTCTCTCCATACCCCTGCTACTACCCAGATTAGTCTGAGACACCTTCGCTTCTTGCCTGGACTACTCCAGTAGCCTCTTTTTAAAACACATTTTATTGTATGATTATTTTTCCTCGCTTCATTGAAGTATAATTGACAAAATTGTAAGATGTTTACAGTTACAACATGATGATTTGATATACATATACACTGTGAAAGGATTCCCCTGTGTTAATTAGCATATCCATCATCTCACATGTTGGCTTTTTTTCTGGTGAGAACATTTAAGTTCTATTCTCAGCAAATTCAATTATACAACAATGTTATCAACTATAGTCCAATACCTTCTTAATTGGTCTCTTTGCTTAGTCTCTCCTATCTTCCCCACTTCCACCAATCTGTTTTCTATACCACTGCAATGATGTCTCCAAACTATGATCATACCACTCCCTTGATTATAACTCCTCAATGGATTTTCTTTGCTCTGAAGTTCGGTATCCTTACTCTGGTCTATTGAGCCCTTCATCCTTTGGTTCCTGCCTGCTTTTGCAGACTCAGCTTGGGCCACTTTCCTTTTTCATCTTTCTCCTTGAGATGTCTTGAGTTCCTGAATAAGGCACACATTCTTTCATCTCTGGATCTTTGTACATACTCATCCTTCTGCGTGGACCACTCTAATTCATTTATTTATTCATTTATTCAACGAATATTTATTAAGTGCCTGCTAGGTGCCAGCACTATTCTAAATATTGAGGGTACAGTAGCAAGTAAAATAAAGATTCCTGTGCTTATGAGCTTACATTCTAGAAGGAAGAGAGAGATGAAAAATAATAAATAAGTAAAACTGCTTAGGGTGTTATAAAGCGATAAGTGCTGTGGGAAAAAAGAAAAGTAGATAGAAAGGTCAACAGATCGAGATGCAGAGGAGGTGGGTGAAATTATTAATGGGGAGGTCAAGGTAAGCCTCATTGAGAGGGGATATTAAGCAAAGACTTGAAGAGATGAGAGAAAAAGCCATATGGATGTCTAAAAAAAGAACTTTCCAGGAGAGGAAGAAAGCTAGTTTGAAAGCCTGTGAAGGGAATTTTGTGGTATGTTTGAGGAACAGCAAGGAGGATGGGTATGGCTGAGAGGAGTAAGTGAGTGAAGACATGGTAAAGATGGTGCCAAAGAGGCCACCCAAGGCTAGATCATGAAGGGGCAGGTAGCCTGATTATGGAGTATGTTTTTTTTCTCTGAGAAGACACATGAAGCTATTGGAGGATTTTGAACAGAATAATTATATAATCTTATTTATTTTGTGAAAATGCTATATTGAGAATAGACTGTAGGAAAAGATGATGGGGAGGAAGCAGGGAGAGTGATTAGGAAGCTATTGCAAATCCAGGTGAGAGATGATGGTGGCTTGGCCAGAGTAGTAGCAGTTGAGGTGGGGAGAAGGGATTGGACTATGGATATATTGACAGCAGTAGCATCTGAACTATGGTTGAACATAGAGCATGAGTAGAGCCATACTCTATATGAAGAGCCTGAAGCATATATAATTTGGGGGTCTTATTTTTAAAAATATAAAATATAATATAAAGTGAGTGCAGTAGCCCTCAATTTATAATGGGGATATATTCCAAGACCCTCAGTGGATGCCTGAAATAGATAGTTAACTGAATCCATATATACTATGTTTTTCTCTATACATACATAGATGATAAAGTTCAATTTAATAGTGAACACAGTAAGAGATTACAAACAATAACCTGATAATCAAATATTATAATAAAAATACTGTAATAAAAGTTATGTGAATGTGGCATATTAAGTAAAGTGAGGTTTACTTGAACACAAGCCACTGAGATACTGTGACAGTCAATGTATAACTGGATGGCTACGAAGTGACTAATGGGCAGGGAGCATAACTAGTGTGGCGATACTCTGGACAAAGGATGATTTCACGTCCTAGATGAAACGGGGTGGGACAAGCATGAAATTTCATCACACTACTCAGAATAATATGCAATTTAAAAACTTATGAATTGTTTGCTTATGGAATTTTCCATTTAAATATTTTGGACCATGTGTAACTGAAACCATGGGAAGGAAAACCACGGATAAGGGGTGACTATTGTAGTATTTGAAAGTTTCTAAAAGGTTTTCACATATGACACAAGCATCAACATGAATTGAAGATAATGAAGGCAGGAATTATAGGCCATCTCCAGAGGACTGTATAAGCGATACTGAGTAAAGAAGAGAGGAAAAGGGACAACTTCCAAGGAAAGGAAATGACTGCTCCTTTCCCTGAAAAAATTGGTGAACGCTCACAACCTTAAGTCTTAGCTTGAAAGCAAGCCATGGGAAATTAAGATGTGGACATCTTTGGGGGACCATTATTCTGCCCACCATGATTTCCCATCTCTACTCTGTAGAGGCTGTTTCTCTTAATCATTCACAGACACCTTTCCCTGTAGCATCTCCATATTAACAGGCCTCCTGTTTATATTCAGAGTACAGTTATAAAAGAATTTTTGGCTTTTGAATTTGTTGTTTTTCTGTTTTGCCTTTAATCAGATCAGATGCACCTCAGATTAAAAGAGACTATCTCAGTCTTCACTGGTAAAGTTTTTTTTTTTTTTTTTATCCTAAATGTAAACTAGCAGACCCCTGGAGGGCTCCTTTCAGTCCTGAGATATCTGGGTCTAATTTGCAATAGACTTTAAGGACTGAAGCCATCAGTGTTTTGAAGTAGCCTGTCACTGTGAGCTCACACAAGTCATCAGGACCTTGGTCTCCACCACCCCCAGTTTGACCCTCCCACAGTCCCCCCCAGTAAAGAGCAAGTCCAATTTTCCAGTTTCTCATGCAAAAACATTCCTTTCACTTCTAAACTCTAAATCATCAACAAATCCCGTTGACTCTATCTGCAACATATATTCAGAACCTAACCACTTCTGATATCTCCACTGCTAGCACCTTGATCTAAGCCACCACTACCTTTATCCTTAATCACTGCATTAGCCTCATATTTGGTCTTCCTTTTTTCATCCTTGCCTTTCTTCAGTTAATTTTAAAACACAGCAGCCACAGTGGCCTTAAAATGTACTTTAGATCATCACGTCACTCCCCTTCTTATAACTCTCTGGTAGCTCCTCATCTTGTTCTGATAAGGTAAAATTATGGCCCACAAGCCTCTACAATAGTCTGGCTCCCAAGTCCCACTCTAACCTCATCATCTACTACTCTTCCTCTCCCTCCCTAAGTCCCAGCCCACATACCTCCTTACTCCTCCTTGAACAAGATAGATAGGCTCTTACCTCAGTTCCTTTGCACTTACTGTTCCCTCTGTTAGAATTATCTTCCCTCAAATATCTGCATGGGCTCCTCTCTCACATCCTTTAGCTCTTTACTTAAAGGTTTCTTTTTCAACAAGTCCTTTTCTTGCAACTATTTCTAAATTGCAATGCTCCCTCTAACACTCCATCCCCCTTCCTCGCTTCATCAATTATATATATTTGGTTAATTGTCTACCTCATCCCCTGCAATGTAAATTCCGAAAAGCAGAGATTTTTTCATTCAATGACGAATCCCTCAGTGCTTTAAACTGCCTGTCATAATAAATGTTAATAAATATTTGTTAGATAAATGAATAAATAAATTTTACATGTTCCTGACAACCCCTTCCCCCACTAACTATTCTCTCACCCAATTCCGGCATCTCAAACTTCCACCCCTTTCATTGAGACAAGAGTTCATTTTGCATTTAAAAAGATGTCCCAAGAGATTAGCCCCACCTCCATTAAGGGAGTTTCAGGTATTCTAATCGGAAAATGATCATTCTTGGCAGATATTCTCCTGGTTCGAGGGACAGATGGACCTGGATATGAATGCTGGCTCTACCACTTGGTAGCTGTGTGTAAGACCCAAAGCAAGTCGCTTCACTGTGGAGAGGGAGAATGTTATCTGCAATCATAGGCTTGCTTGGAGGACTGAAAGTAAGTACACATTTCTGTTGTGCCAAGCTCAGTGGGTGGCCCAAAGATGGGAGCATACTATACACACTGCTCTGCAATGTGTGATAATTGCAGAAATCAGTTTTGTACACATATCCTTACCTACTTACTGGTTCTTTAATCTCCATAAGATAAACTTCCAAAATGGGGTTACTGGCCCCAGTGGTATGTGTTTTTAAAAAAGTAAAAATAAATAGTGTCAGATTATTTTCTTAAAAAGGTTGTAACAATTCATACTCCTACCAGCTATGATTGAGAATGACTGTTTCCCCACACCTTTAGTAGTACCAGATGTTATCAATCTTTTTCATTTTTGCCTGTCTGTTGGGAGAAAACAGCACCTCATTGTACTAGTTTTCATTTCCTTTATCACTTGTAAAATTGAACATCTTTTCATATGTATATTATTCATTTGCATGTCCTCTTCAGTGATTGCCTTCCCTTCGTCCAGTGGTCTACTGAATCATTTGTATTTTTCTTATTAATTTATAGTTTGGGGGTATGGAGAGTGACTGCTAATAGGTGCAAGTGTTTTGGGGGGTGTGATTAAAATATTCTAAAATTAGATTACAATGATAGTTACGCAAGTCTATAAATATACTAAAAAGCTTTGAATTTACACTTTAAACCAGTGAACTTTATGGTATATAAAATTCTGTCTCAGTAAAGCTGTAAAAGTATTTGGAAAGGTGATTTTAATATTTGCACCAAAATTGCCTTTTATGAAATTACCATATTTTGTCATTCCTAATGCTTCTAATTATTTCCAATATTTCACTCATAAAAATTGTGATGAAAATCTTTGTACATAAAATCTTTGCTTTTTTTTTTAGAATACATTCTTAGATGGGAATTACTGGGAGAAAAGATATGATTTTTTTAAGGGAGAAATATGATTTCCAGTAAAAAATAGAAAAAGTAGTTCCATGTCAATCTGAGTATTTTAGAGTTTTCTCAAGTTCAGAATGTCATATTCAACACTTCAAAACTGTTGTTGGCCTTGTCCTTCCTACTATGGTGACACCAAGCACCATTGTGTAATTTCAGTTTTGGTCACAGAAAAATATAAAGTGTCCTTCTCTCTTTATCACCGGTTGTTTAATTGTTATAGATTGAGTACTAGAAAAACAAGAGAAGAAACTAAATTGTTTTCCCTGGCTCAAATCCATGGGGAATAAAGGCTAAGTTTTAGAGTAATTTCTGGCAGAAGCAGGAAGCAGTGCCTATGTGGTTTCATCTGCTACTGTTTCATACTAACATATGCTGGAGAAAATGCAATAATAATAAGAAGTAATGTTAATAATAATGATAATGATGATGATGATGATGATGATGATGATGATGATGATGATGATAGACACTGTTGACTGGTAACCATAAGGCCTTTCTCTGGACAAAAAAAAAGAACTTATCTTCTTGGTTAATTGCAGCAAAGTACTAAGAAAGAAATTCACCCAGAAGATCGTGGAGGAAAGGGCTTTTATTTCCGACCTATTTTCTGGACCCACTCAACCCACATCCTTTCTCCATGATCAAATCTTTAGATTTAGCTGGGCAAATTGCTTGATGATGGTTGCTTTAATAATTTCCAGGACATACTTAAGAGAAGAGGTTCTGTGCTATAATGGGAAGTTTACTGGCCTAGCAACAAGAATCCTGGATTTTAGTCCTGACTGCCATTTATCTGTTATATGACTTTAGGAAAATCATGTTCCCTGTGTGGATCTCAATTTCAATCTCTAGTTGGATGCTAAGGGCCCTTCTAATTCTGATATGCTATGGTTTTAAGGAACAATAGAGTGAAAAGTCTTCTATTAAGGAGTAGAACAGGAAACCGATTTGGGAGTTGAGGTCAGAAGAGAGAAACTAGTCATATCAGAAAACCTACTTTTATCTAGGATATGTTCAGTTAGGTTCTTAAGGTCATCATTAAAAAAATATGTTTGAGGCTGCAAACCCTATGCATTTACTAAAAATCACGGAATCGTATGCATACAAGGCTGGATTTTGTAATGTGTAAACTATACTTCAAAAAAGCCTTATAAACAAACATTTGATTGTCATTTTATCTCCAGATAATCATGAGTATGGTATATGAAATCACATGAATTGAGAATCTGCTCATTTACTTGCATACATGAAAATGAGTGAGAGCAAAGGGACATCTTAAATAATCTCGGGATTTTTGTTGGCTCAGAGAAGCTGCCAGGTTCCAGAGAGATTGATGGAGCTAAAATGTCCATTGTCGCAAGGGAAGCAGCAACTATTGATTTCACTGACTAACCCTGTAATTATGGAACACAATGCTTAGTTACATTAATTAGAAGGGAGTAAGAGAGTGGAGCTGGAAGCCCTGATGGCAGAAGAGATAAAAAGTGGAGGTCAATATTTCCTAAGGTGTGGCTAGAGCATGCAGGAAGTGGAAAGAGGAGAAGCTGAAAAGTAGTTGGAGGCAGAAACCAGTTTGAAAGTCTCTAAGATATAAGACTTATTACCTTGGGTTGCATATATAATAAATAAAATCATACATGTAAAAATACTTTAAAAATTGTAAAACACTATATAAAATATTTTAACCAGTAATAAGGTATATAGTAAAAATAAGATGGTATAAGAAATGGTATAAAGAGATAGACAGTAAAAAGTAAGTTTCCTTCCCACCCTTGTCACACACTTGTTCTTCCAGAAGCATCCACCATTCCAATTTTTTTGTGAATCCCTCTGAAGATATTCTATCATGCTATGCATATGCAAATATGTGTGTATGTGTCTAATTTCACAATGATAAGATATTATTCACACTGCTTTCTTGTCTGTATTGTTTCCACTTAAAATATGCCCTGGAAATCTTTCTGTATATTGATTTGCCTTATTTTGCTTAACATCTGTATACTATTTCCTTGTACTGCAATTTACTTAACAAGTCCCCTTTGAAGGACATTAATTTTGTTTCAATGGTCTATTTTCTTAAAATTCACCACTGAACATCAACAAAATCAGCCCCCAATAAGTTACTGATGAAGGTTTTGGATATTGTTTTTTTTTTTTTTTTTTGCTAAATATGTCAATTTATTTTTATTTATATTTTTTCAGTAAGAGTAATAATCTCAGTGTCCCCAAGACATTTTTTTTAAAACTGTACTTTATTTCTTTATTTTTATTTTGATTAATTAATTATTTATTCTAATTGAAGAAATGATTTAAATAATTCCCTCCTGTCTGCCTCTCTCTCCTGCCTCTGCTCTGGTAACAACTACTCCATTGTCCATGTCCATGAGTCTCCATTTGTTTGACCTGTTCATTTGTTCTTTTAGGATTATATTCCACATATAAGTGATATCATATGATTTTTCTACTTTTTCTGTCTGGCTTATTTCGCTTAGCATGATTATCTCGAGGTCCAACCATGTTGTCGCAAATGGCAGTATTTCATCTTTTCTTATGGCTGAGTAAGATTCCATTGTATATATGTACCACAACTTTTTTAGCCAATGATCTATCCTAGGACATTTCGGTTGCTTCCATGTCCTGGCCACTGTAAATAATGCTGCTGTGAACATCGGTGTGCAAATATCTTTTCGGATAGGGGTTTTCAAGCCTTTGGGGTAAATACCCAAAAGAAGGATTGTTGGTTCATATGGTAGATCAATTCTTAGTTTTTTGAGGAACTTTCATACCGTTTCCATAGTGGCTGTACCAATTTGCAGTCCCAACAGCAGTGTTTGAGGGTTCCTATTTCTCTGTATCTTCTCCAGCATTTGTTATTACTTGTTCTGTTGATTATAGCTATTCTAACAGATATGAGATGATATCTCACTGTGGTTTTTGATTTGTATTTTCCTAATAGCTAGCAATGTTAAGCATCTTTTCATATATTTGTTGGCCATTTGTATGTCCTCTAGGGAGAAGTGTCTGTTCGGGTCCTCTGCCATTTTTTGATTGAATCGTTTGTTTTTTTTTTGTTGTTATTGAGTTGTATGAGTTCTTTGTGTATTTTGGATATTAGGCCCTTATTGGAGGCATTGCTTGCAATATATTATCCTATTCGGATGGTTGTCTCTTTACCTTGTTGATGGTTTCTTTAGCTGACCAGAAGTTTTTTAGTTTGATGTAGTCTCATTCATTTATTTTTGCTTTTTACTTAACCTTGCCTTTGAGGTCAAATTTATAAAATCCTCTTTAAGTCTAAGGTCGATGAGTTTAGTACCTATGTATTTTTCTATGCATTTTATTGTTTCAAGTCTTATATTCAGGTCCTTAATCTATTTTGAGTTAACTTTGGTGTGGTGATAGACAACAGTCTAGTTTCATTCTTTTGCAGTTGGCTTTCCAGTTTTTTCAGCACCATTTATTGAAGAAGCTTTGCCCATATAAATATGAGTATACTTCTGGACTTTTGATTCTTTTCTGTTCCACTGGTCCGTGTGTCTGTTTGGCTGCTATTACCATGCCATTTTGATTACTGTCACTTTGTAGTATAATTGGAAGTCGGGCAGAATGATGCCTCCAGCCTCATTCTTTTTTCCTCAGGATGGCTTTGGCAATTCGGGGTCTTTTGTGCTTCCATACAAATCTGAGGATTATTTTTTTGTTCTAGTTCTTTAAAAAAAAAAAAGTTGATGTGATTTTGATGGGGATTGCATTAAATCTGTATAATACTTTAGGTAATATGGTCATTTTAACTATGTTGATTCTTCTAATCCAAGAACACAGAATATCTTTCCATTTCTTTGTATCTTCTTCGGTTTCTTTTAATAGAGTCTTGTATTTTTATTATATAGTTCCTTCACATGTTACGTTAAATATATTCCTAGGTATTTTATTTTTTTTTTTTTGCAATTGCAAAAGGAATTATTTTTTCTACTTCTTTTTCTGACAGTTTGTAGTTAGAGTATAGGAACACTATGAATTTTTGAACATTGATTTTGTATCCAGAGACTTTACTGTATTTGTTTATTGTTTTTTAGTGGTGTTCTTGTGGAGTCTTTAGGGTTTTTTTTTTTCTAAAGAGAGAATCATGTAATCTGCAAATAGTGACAGTTTGACTTCTTCATTTCCTATTTGGATGCTTTTTTTAATCTTTCTCTTGCCTAATTGCACTCGCTAGGACCTCCAATGTTATATTGAATAACAGGTGGCGATAATGGACAGATTTGCCTTGTTCGTGATCTTAGAGGAAAGTTTTTGGTTTTAGTTTTTTGTCATTAAGTATAATGTTGTCTGAGGGTTTGTCATAGATGGCCTTTATTATGGTTAAGGTATTTATTTACCTTCTAAACCCATTTTGTAAAGTGTTTTGGATCATAAGTGGAGGCTGTATCTCATCGAAGGCTTTTTCTGCATCTATTGATATGATCATATGATTCTTCTTTTTAAATTTGTTTATGTGGTTTATCACATTAATCAATTTGCATATGTTGAACCATCCATCCCTGTGTGCCTGAGATGAAGCCCACTTGATCGTGGTGTAATATTCTTTTTAATACGTTGCTGTATTTGGTTCGCTAGTATCTTTTTTTTTTTTACGATTTTTGCATCTGTGTTCATGAGAGATATTGGTCTGTAGTTTTCTTTTTGTGTGTTATCTTTAGCAGGTTTGATATCAGAGTAATATTGGCCTCATAAAATAAGGTGGGAAGTATTGCCACCTCTTTGATGTTTTTGGAAGATTTTGAGGAGAAAAGGTATTAAATCTTTGAATGTTTGGTAGAATTCACTGGAGAAGCCATCTGGTCCTAGACTTTTACTTTTTGGTAGTTTTTGGTGATTGTTTTCAATTTCCATACTGCTAATCGGTCTATTTAGATTTTCCAATTCTTCTTGATTCAGTCTGGGAAGGTTGCATTTTTCTAAGTACTTGTCCATTTTTTCTAGTTTATTAAATTTGTGTTATATACTTTTTCATAGTATTCAGGCATGATCCTTTGCATTTCTGCAATGTCAGTTGTAATTTCCTCTCTTCTCATCCCTGATTTTGTTTATTTTATGTCCTCTCTTTTTTCTTTATTGAGTTAGCCAGAGGTTTGTCAATTTTATTAACCTTCTCAGAGAACGAGCTTCTTTGTTGCATATATGTTTGTTCTTTTGTTTTCAATTTCATTTAGTTCTGTTCTAATTTTGATGATTTCTTTCCTTCTGCTGACTTTAGGCTTCATTTGTTCTTCCTTTTCTGGTTTTTTTTTTTCAGATGAAGTGTTTGGTTGTGTATTTGGGCTTGTTTCTTTTTGGAGGTAGGTCTGTAATGATACGAACTCTACTCTTATGACCGCTTTCGCCATGTCCCACAAGTTTTGATATGTTGTACTATCATTATCATTTATTTCTATGTATCACTTGATCTCTGTTTTTATTTCTTCTCTAAACCAGTTATTCTTCAGTAGCATGTTGTTTAATCTCCATATATTTGTGTTTTTTCCTGATTTCCTTTTTGCATTTGATCTCTAGATTCAAAGCATTATGATCAGAGAATATCGGTATGATTTCAACCCTCTTATATTTGTTGAGGCTATCACTGTGTCCAGTATGTGGTCATTCTTGAGAATGTTCCATGTGCACTAGAAAAGAATGTACAACAGCTGTTTTGGAATGGAAGGCTCTGTAAATGTCAATTATGTCCAGTTTGTTTAATGCATTTTAAGGATGTTTTTCTTTATTGAATTTCTTTGGATGATCTGTCCATATCTGACAGTGGGGTATTTAGGTCCCTCTTCTATGATAGTGTTTTGGTTTGTTTCTCCCTTTAGTTCTGTTAGTAATTGCTTTACATATTTCAGGGCTCCCTGATTGGGAGCATAGATATTAAGAAGTGTTATGTCTTCTTGGTGCATGATTCCCTTTATCAATGTTAAGTGTTCCTTAGTATCTTTCTTTATCTTTTTTATTTTGAAGTCTATTTCATCTAATGTTAGTACCACTACTCCTGCTTTTCTCTGAATGTCATTTGCCTGAAATACCATTTTCCACCCTTTCACTTTGAGTCAATATTTGTCTTTAGAGCTGAGATGTGTCTCCTGGAGGTAGCATATGGTTGGATTTTTTTTTATCTATTCTGCAAACTCTGTGCCCTTTTATTGGTGAGTTAAGTCCATTTTTCATTTAGAATGATTGTTGAAATATGAAGTCTTTTTATAGCCATTTTATCTTTTTTCTTTCTGCTATCTCAGCATTTCCATTGCTTCCTTGTACATGTTTTTTTTTGGTTTTTCTTTATTTTGGTTGCTTTTTGGGGGGGGAGGTTGCCTCTGGTTCTTCTTGTTTATATTATAGATTTCAGTTATGAATCTTTGGTGTGGAGTTACCATTATAAAATATGTAAAGGATACTTATATATATATATACAGTCATCTATTTTCTTCTACACTTGTCTTATCTCCATTCCCCTTTGCGAATTTGCATCTTTGAATCCTTCCCTTTTCAATTATTTTTGTCTCAATTTGTCCCTATGTATACTGAGCTTTCATTACTATCTTGTTGTAACAATTCACTTCTTATTATTTAAGCTATAATGCCCTGCTCTTAATAAGGGTTGCACTCCTCTGCTTCTATTTGCCTGATAGTCACTTTACTCTAAATTATGTATTTTTGTTGTTTTTGTTATTTTGTTTTAAGTGAGCTGACTCCTTTCAGAATTTTCTGTAGTGCAGGCCTCATAATGGAGAATTCCCTCAAATTTTGTATGTCTGGAAATGTCTTAATTTTGCCTTAATATCTAAAGGAGCTCTTAGCTGGATACATTAAGTTCCTTTCACTTAATAGTGTAAATATTTAGTTCCATTCCTTTCTGGCTTGTAAAGTCTGTGCTGAGAAGTCCGAGGATAATCTAATGGGTTTTCCTTTATAAGTTACCATCTTCTTTTCCCTGGCTGCCCTGAGAATTCTCTTTTTGTCTTTGATTTTTGATAACTTTAAAGAATATATTTTAGTGAAGGCCTTTTTTGGTTTGAGATAATTGGTGTTCTGTTGACTTCTTGAATTCCAAGTTCCAGCACATTACTTAGATTTGGGAAATTCTCCTCAACTATTTGTCTGAAAATGCTTTCTAATCTTCGCTCCTTTTCCTCGCCTTCGGTAATGCTTATTAGTCATATGTTTCCTCTCCTGATGATATCAGCTAGTTCTTGAAATTCTCTGTCATTATTTTTATTCTTCAGTTTCTCTCTTCTTCCTTAAGATTTATTTCTAGATTTCTGTCTTCATTATCACTTATCCTTTCCTCTATTTGGTCGACTCTGTTTCCCAAGCTTGCCATTTCATTTTTCAACTCTTGCAACGTGTTTTTTCATCTCTAGAATATCTATTTTGTTCTTCTTGAGGGTTTCAATCTTTTTGCTCTGCTCATCTAGTTTTTTTTTTTTTTTTTTAGTTCCTGAAATTGTTGATATGATTTGTTTTGGATATCATTGATTTTTCTTCAGAAGTACCATCCTGAACTCGCTGTCTTTTAAGTAGCATATTTCTATGTCTGTAAGCTTATTTTCTAGAGATTTTCTCTTTCTTTCTGAGATGTCTTGTCACCTTGGTTGTTCATGGTGTTTAATGGACTTTCTCTGCCTGGTCATTAATGGAAGTGTAATTCTGTTGTTTTTTCCAGAAAGAAGATTTATTATATTAAGGTCTCTCTTTAGCCTGTTGCAAAGAAAGCGCTCTTCTTTTGATTCCAGAAGGTGGCGTCTAAGCCCCTTGGATCCCTAGCAGTTTCCGTAGCATTTGTTCAGACTCCCTGGGGCTCTGCTGTGACCAGTTTCGTAGGGTAATAGGGGGAGGGCCCTCTGCGTCGGGGGCTGGGGGCTGGGGGCTAGGGGCTTCAGCTTAGCCTCTATTAGACCTGTGCCAGTAAAATCTGCTATTGTTCTATGCAGTCCTGCCCGATGCTCCACTTTCTGCTCTGATAATTGGTGCCCTGTAGCTGGTGGGCCACAGCTCACAGCTTTCCAAGGCAGAGCTGTTTAGAGAACTCGCCTCAGAAACTCGTGCTCCTTCTGCCTTCCCCTCCTCCTGCAGGGAGCTCCAGAGGCTGCAAGAGGTAGCTTCAGTTTGTTAGCCTTTGCTCAGATTCCCCTGGGGCTTAGAGATGATCGGTCTCGGGTGGTATGGGGAGAGGGGCCCTCTGGGTTAGGGGTTGGGAGCTGCGGCTCAGCCTTGGTTTTGCAAACCCAGGCAGGTAAAAATCAGCTGTTGTTTCTTTGTAGTCCCACCCCGCTTCTCCTCCGCTTTCTGCCCTAATAACAGGGCCCTCAGGTTGGCTGGATACAAGCCCTGGCACTTCAGGCAGAGTTGTTCAGGAAAGTTGCTGTGCCTTCACCCCTCCCCCTCCTCCTGCAGGGAGCTGAGGCTGCTGCAGAGAGGCAGCTTCTTTATTACTCCCAGTCTACCGCCCTTACACCCGGGGTTCTGACCTGTGGTAGCTCGCTCATATGTGCAGATTCCATGCTCAGATGTGCTGGTGTGCACTTTAGGTGATTTTTTTTTTGAGTTTCAGATGTTCAGTTCATTGTTGTTTCAAGGGGAAAGATCTAGGGATGTCTCTCACTCCGCCGTGTTTCCGTGGATCCTCCTCGCCTGCCCCCCCCCCACCCTGCCCCAGTTCTTCTTAATTCAGTCTAGAAAGATTGTATTTTTCCAAGAACTGGTCCATTTCTTCTAGGTTATTAAATTTGGAGTTATGTACTTTTTCATAGTATTCTTGTATGATCCTTTGTATTTCTGCAGTTTCTATAGAAATTTCCCCTCTTTCATCCCTGATTTTGTTTATTTGGTCCTTTCTATTTTTTCTTTAGTGAGTCTAACCAGGGGTTTGTCAAATTTTATTAACCTTCTCAGAAAAACCAGCTTTGTAGCATTTATTTTTTCTATTGTTCTTTTGTTTTCAATTTCATTTAGTTCTGTTCTAATTTTTATGATTTCTTTCCTTCTGCTGACTTTAGGCTTCATTTGTTCTTCCTTTTCTAGTTTTTTAAGATGAAGCGTTAGGTTGTTTTATTTGGGCTCATTCTTGTTTTTGGAGTTAGGCCTGTAATGATATGAACTCTCCTCTTATGACCGCTTTTTGCCATGTCCCACAAGTTTTGATATGTTGTACTATCATTATCATTTGTTTCTATGTATCTCTTGATCTCTGTTTTAATTTCTTCTCTAACTCAGTTCTTCAGTAGCATGTTCTTAAATCTCCATGTATTTTGTGGTTCTTCCTGATATTTCCTTTTGCAGTTGATCTCTAGATTCAAAAGCATTATGATCAGAGAATATGGTTGGTATGATTTTAATCCACTTATATTTGTTGAGGCTATCTCTGTGTCCCAGTAAGTGGTCGATACTTGAGAATGTTCCATGTGCACTGGAAAAAGAATGTATAAGCAGCTTTGTAAATGTCAATTCTGTCCAGTTGGTCTAATGTGTCATTTAAAGATATTATTTTCTTATTGATTTTCCATTTGGATGATCTGTCCACATCTGACAGTGGGGGTATTTAGGTCCTCTTCTATGATAGTGGTTTTATTCTGTTTCTCCCTTTAGTTCTGTTAGTAAATTGGCTTTACATATTTTGGGGCTCTCTGATTGGGAGCATAGATATTAAGAAGTGTTATGTCTTCTTGGTGCATGATCCCTTTATCACTATGAAGTGTCTCTCAGTATCTTTCTTTACCTTTTTTATTTTGAAGTCTATTTCATCTGATATTGGTACCGTGCTACTCCTGCTTTTCTTTGAATTTCCGTTTGCTTAAAATATCATTTTTCATCCTTTCACTAAGCTCTCCCTTAAATATGAAGGAGGAGTTAAAACATTTTCAGACATACGAAAATTGAGGGAGTTCCACCACTACGAGGCCTGCTTTTCAGAAAAATATTGCAAGAGGTCAGCTCAACTAAAAAAATGACAAAAAAAAAAAAAAAAAAAAAAAAAGAATTAATTAGGAGTAAGGTGACTATCGGGAGATAGAAGCAGAGGAATGTAACCCTTTACTAAGAACAGGGCATTATATAGCATTAAAAGCTTAAACAATGAGAGATTTGCTATAGCAAGATAGTAATGAATGTTAGCATACATAGGGGCAAATTGAGATAACAATGAATGAAAAAGGTGAGGATACAAAGATGCAAATTTGCAAACAGGAATGGAGATAAGTCACGTGCAGAAGAAAATGCATGCTGTATATATATATATATACTATCCTTTACATATTCCTAATGGTAACCACACACAAAATTCAGAACAGATGTATTACAGAAACAAGAAGGAAAGAAGGGAAAATCCACAAACCAACCAAAAATAAAGGAAACAGAAAAAGAAGGACAAGGAAGCAATGGAGACATTGAGCTACCAGAAAGCAAAAGATAAAATGGCTATAAGAAACCTTATATTACAATAATCACCCTAAATGAATGGACTGAACTCACCAATAAAAAGACACAGAGTTGCAAATTGATCAAAAAACAAAACCCAACCATATGCTGCCTCCAGGAGCACATCTCAGCTCCAAAGACAAATATAGACTCAAGAAAGGGTGAAAATGATATTTCAAGCAAATGGATTCAGAGAAAAGCAGGAGTAGCACTGCTAATATCAGATGAAAAGACTTCAAAATAAAAAGGTAAAGAAAGATACTGAGGGACACTTCATAATGATAAGGGAATCATATATCAAGAAGACATAACACTTCTTAATATCTATGCTCCCAATCAGGGAGCCCCAAAATATGTAAAGCAATTACTAACAGAACTAAAGGAGAAACAGAAAAAAACACTATCTAGAGGGGACCTAAATACCCCTGTGGATATGGACAGATCATCCAAAGAGAAAATCAATAAGGAAATAATATCCTTAAATGACACATTAGACCAACTGGACAGAATTGACATTTACCAAACTGCTTATAATTCCTTTCCAGTGCACATGGAACATTCCTCAAGTATCGAACCACTTACTTGGGACACAGAGATAGCCTCAACAAACATATAGAGGGTTGAATCATACCAACTATATATCTGATCATAATGATTTAACTAGAGATCAACTGTATAAAGAAAGTAGGAAAAACCACAAATACATGAAGATTAAACAACATACATGAAGAATAACTGGGTTAGAGAAGAAATAGAAAGAAGAGATCAAGAGATACAACAGAAACGATATGAAATGATAGTACAACATATCAAAACTTGTGGGATACATGCGAAAATGGTCGTAAGAGGAGAGTTTCATATCATTACAGGCCTTCCTCCCAAAAAGAACAAGCCCAAATACACAACCAAATACTTCATCTGAAAAAAAAAAAACTAGGAAAGGAAGAAAAAATGAAGCCTAAAGTAGCAGAAGGAAAGAATCATAAAATTAGAAAGAACAAAATGAAATTGAAAACAAAAGAACAATGGAAAAAATATGTGCAACAAAGAGCTGGTTCTCTGAGAAGGTTAATAAAATTGACAAACTCCTGGCTAGACCCATAAGGAAAAAAGAGAAAGGACACAGATAAACCAAAATCACAAACTAAAAGAGGGGAAATGATGACAGACACTGCAAGAAACACAAAAGGATCATACAAGATTTTTAAAAATGTATACAACACCCAATTAATAACCTAGAAGAAATGGACAAGTTCTTAGAAATATACAACCTTCCAGAGCAAATAAGAAGAACTGGAGCATCTAATTAGACTGATCAGCAGTATGGAAATGGAAACAATCATCAAAAAAACTACCAAAAAAGTAAAAGTCCAGGACCAGATGGCTTCTCCAGTGAATTCTACCAAACATTCAAAGAAGATTTAATACCCTTTCTCCTCAAAATCTTCCAAAAATCAAAGAGGTGGCAATACTTCCCACCTTATTTATGAGGCCAATATTACTCTGATACAAACCTGCTAAAGATAACACACAAAAAGAAAACTACAGACCAATATCTCTCATGAACACAGATGCAAAAATCCTAAAAAAGATACTAGAACCGAATACAGCAACATATTAAAAAGAATATACACCACGATCAAGTGGGCTTCATCTCAGGCACAGGATGATGGTTTCAACATATGCAAATAGATTAATGTGATAAACACATAAACAAATTAAAAAAAGAATCATATGATCATATCAATAGATGCAGAAAAAGCCTTCGATGAGATACAGCCTCCACTTATGATCAAAAACACTTTACAAATGGGTTTAGAAGGTAAATAAATACCTTAACATAATAAAGGCCATCTATGCAAACCCTCAGACAACATATACTTAATGGTGAAAAACTAAAGACCTTTCTC